>JAODFY010285358.1:0-14149 GCA_027580055.1 Paracaudina chilensis | reverse complement strand
TCAATGCAATCGATATGGGTGACGAAGTCTGCAACAGGTACGGGTTCATCCCAGATCAATGCAATCGATATGGGTGACGAAGTCTGCAACAGGTACGGGTTCATCCCAGATCAATGCAATCGATATGGGTGATGAAGTCTGCAGTAGGTACGGGATCATTCCAGATCAATGCAACACAAAAACGGTTTGGTTTATTCTAACGATAACCGATGAGTTATCAATCTGCATACGTTAAAGCAGATGGCCGCTACACTAAAATAATATGTAAGTTAATTATGCTCTAGAATGATACAACAGAGAAACCTTCAATTAAAGTGTTTCAAAATTTGCAAATGAACCTCATTGACATTTTATTTTGGCAGGTTTTGTTACGAGCGCCCTTACCTTTAAATCAAAATATAGCAAAGAATATAGACCTTCCTTATCCTCCTCATCGCCACAATGATTCATTGTCTGATCAAGTTGTAATCTGCTAGAGCATATATCTCATGAATATGCATGAGCATATATATTAGCATGCATATATCTTAGATGGGATCGACAGCGGTATGAATGAATTCATTTACCGTGCTTTCTAAAGTCTGAAGAAGAGTATACAGAGTAAAATAAATCGTGTATCTGTTTAGCGATATGAAACAAAATGAAAGTGGTGGCGGTGCAGACTTATTTTGTTTTATTTACCTAGGTACTCGACGTGGGCATGTGACGTGGACACCACGTGTCTCGGGGTCAACATCAAAATTGTATTATATGAGAGTGGCGTCGGTTATGTCTCCTCTGGCACAGAGACTCTCTCCTCGGCTGTGATGAGGGTTGACTTATCGAACCATCGGATTGGTAAGATCGAACAACATACAATCATGTTATGTCTAAACATTTATTATATATAACAATATCTAAGAATCAAATTTAAAGTAGTGATTTGTTTCCTGTGTGAGTTGGCATCCGCATACGAGTTGTGGAGTCGGTGGTAGGTGGCGGTTCTACAAAGGCATATAACCAAATATGGTATCAAAGAGGTCATGAATGTAATAGCAGTCAACTGATCGTAAATGTGCCGACTGCCCACAAGCCGCCGGGGGGGGGGGGGAGGACGCAGCCGGCTGATCGTAATTTTTTCCGCGCATCGTTTGCAGTTTCATTAATAAATAAACAAAATTGTATGGATTTTTTTAAGAATATTGTATAATTCGATAAAACTTCCACGCGCTATAGAGTTGTCACCGTACGTTCCTTAAGATAGAAGAACCTGCATCACGGATTGGATTACTAACAAATGTACGACCTGATGACCGCAATGCATATTTGCGTGCAATAGGGGATAGGGGACAGGCATAACAGACAGGGGGAGTTTTGCACCTCCAACAAATATTAAAATATAAGATTTGGACAGGATTATCTGCCCCAAATTCAAGCAGAACTAATCAGTGTATTCAATGAAAACTCTTCAGTGAAATACATGCCCAAATTTTTTTTCAAACTGCAGTGCTGCCCGAAACTGATATGATAAACACATCCAAAAATTGTGCGCGCTTCGTGTGCTAAAGCGGTGTATTTTTCCCTTTTTGTATTGTTTAATTATATAAAAAGGCATATTGACTTTTAGTGGCTCTGGGATGCCAAGATAAACTTGCTTCAAGCCATCTAAGAAAAAAATGGTAGCCCCGTATCGTTGAAAGTACACCTTTCAAACATTGATATCTAGAACACGGAAAAAGATCTTTGGATGCTTATTGCAGGTTCTTGTAGACATGTTGTCCTTTTCCATATAGGCTAAAGTTGTATCTCCGTCAATGGTTTGTCTTACCTATACAAAAACCCTATAGCAATGATATACAATTGTTTGCTATATCGGGATTAGCGACAGACCACCGCCTCCTCCATTTTAACATCGTGACAAAAATTCTGGAAACATTATACAGTTCGGATATAGAAGAATTACCGAGCCTGATAACCGAATCGGAACAATTAGCAAGGCACCCAATTTCCTCTATTAGGCCCATTGTCAATATGTTAGGTCAAAGTCATCTGAGTAAGTTAACTTTGCCGCGAAGCATAGGCAGTTCTCTATCACTACTTGCCATAACTAATATAGGGTAAAATGAAGAAACCCTAAAACATAGAAATTGTCCAACATTTAATTAGTTCAAAAATTTGCAGAAGAAAACACCATTTTGCCCCTTTGAATTTTATGCATTGTCAAGTCACTCGGCAAATGTTATCGGCACTTCTTAGTCGGCAAAAATTATCGCACACCTCCTCCAAAAGTAGTCTAGCTGTGCCCCTGAAGGTGGTATATGGATAGTTATATGATCGTTCCAAGGAATAGCAAACACTATATGTACACATTTTGACGTTCGTAGAATAACTAATATGTCGTCAGTATTTTTTAATGGCTGAGCAGAATGTCTTGTTGATGTTGTAGAAATGTCGTTGTTATCAACATTTCAGAGAGGAATATCGAGGTGAAAGGTTTGTCGTCAAAGATATCCATTTCACTACCACTATCATCTTACAAGCCCGACATTGCTTACGCATGCAAGTACTGGGACGAGGCAAATAAGGCATGGGAATCTGACGGTATCGAATCGTTAACTGACGGCAATAACGGCACCGTCCATTGTCGCACCAGTCATCTCTCAGCATTCGCTGTCGTTGTGGACGATTCAGCTACAGACGTTCCTGCATACACAGATAGGAACGCCGAAAGAACAACACAAGAGTTGCGAGGTATTATTATTATAGAATGGATGAAGGTATTTCACAACGTTATTACCCGGCATATGTAAGTGGGACCAACGTACGTGGTTTCCAAGTGGGTAAAAATGTTCGTCTTCTCGCCCTCACCTGTCCCAAATAGGATTTACGGTACCATTGTGTAGAACACCGATCGGATATAACTAATATGTTGTGGGATCAAGTTGGGCCTTGTAAATGTCGATTAAGTCACATATGCTTAACTATAGTGTAATTCATATAGTCAGTCCATAATTATCATATACCATTCGAACCCCACCACTTCTATCCTGGACGTCCCATGTATAGTCGTATTACTATGGTTTTAATTAAGCCTAAACGTAGTTACAATAAAGTAAACTTCTACCACGCGTCAAGTTTCTTGCAGTGAATTGTACCATGGTATTTACGGCATAATTTGATAATCTGTTTATCCAATATTATTTTCTGTTACAGTCAACATCCAACCGTCGCTTTTTAAGAATCCAATCATTACAACCCTGTTCAGCATCGGATCATTAATATTCCTAATATGTATGACGGCGTCCAGCGTCTTTCTTACACGATACATGTACCAACGTCAGAAACAGCTTGCACTTAAAACTTCACAAGAGGTTATTCTGACAGCGGTGAAAGTAAGGAACGAGGTTCGTCGCTCGGCATCATGCTCACCTAGAGGAAAGGTGGGACCTGCCCCACCTAATGAAGATGAAGAACCTCTGGCAACTGAACCACCTGCTTATGAAATGGAAGACCCCAAATTTGCATGGAGGTGAAAACGTTATCATTATCAAAATCATCAGCCACCGAACGCAGCCGAGATAGATGATATACACGCACATACATACGCCACACTCTAAAAACAGTTGGGCAAACATAGCACCTGAACAATTGTTGGGCAAATTTTCTGCTAAATTTTTGGTAGTGCATAATGTACTGTCAGCCATGGAACCAGATAGCTCCTCGATATGAATACCAGAATCCTTCCATAAATGTCCGCTTTGGTCAGCGCATGATTTGATGATTCCTCCATGAAAGATTTTGCCACAAGATAATTCTGACCCAATCGGATATTTCTGGCGAAGCGCGTGGAGATTTTGCCCCCAAGAGAACTCTGACCTCGACTTGCCACTCTAGTTGTATATATCAGCGCGCGAAATCTTTTTATCCATGTGGGACACGTACTTACTACAAACTGAATATTTCTGTGGATGCCTGTGTATCCATACACTTTGTAAGAAAGATTAGCCTACTATTTTCTTTATAGCCTACATAATATAGACCTACTAGGCTGAGATGAGATATTCTGGCAACGTATGCTTTTTACTATGGTTCACCGAGTAGGCCTAACTGTTTATTATCAAACAGGCACTTGTTAGTTGCTCATGTTTCGGACATGTTGTTGAGAAGGGGCACATTTAGCTGTTAACGTCTCCTAGGTGATGTGTGCCTATCTCAATGGAGACTCAGAAGATGCAACAGCTACCCGTTTTTTCTAGCTCGTAATGAGCAAATGTTGTTGCGTCATAGCGGATCGTACACACAAACGATCCCCCACTCGCGTCATAGTCCAATCTGGTAACGGACGAAGATCAATAAAATCCGCCACTCCAGATTGGACGAAGTATTTCCAGATCCCTTCAATGTGTTTAAGAGCAGTTACGTTTATTACTGTTTGAGTAACTGATATTTTTCCTGAACTGTTCTTTTTGGGAAAATCTCAGTTACCAGCTAAAATTGTTATGGTATAAACAATTAATAATGAATGTGAATAACAATAAATATGTATAAAAAGAATTTCGCATGCCAAGTGCACGAATGAAAACCAAAATTTTGCACGATTTCGTTGTACAACGAAATGGCGTATCATTTGTCACAAAGAACTGCGCTGATATCGATGTAATCTTATGATGACATAAGATTTGATAATATTGACAACAATTAAGTAAGCATTATAAAAACAAGTAAATGTTATTTTTACTATTATTTCCTAAACAAATGGTTGTATGTGTTTGTATAATACGATAGTAAATATTACGATATTAAAGAGACAGGTACACATTCAGATCATTTAAGCGAAAAACAATCATTTTAAAATAAAATAATGTTTCATGAAACAATATTTTCTCCTCTAAATTTGAAGATTTAAAGAGAATTGTTCGCAAATTCGTTAAAAAAGTCAATCATAATAATCTTCATTTAGCAACTTACTATTCCATGAATATATCTTATATATATATTTATACCATTTTATAGATATAGATTCAGTAGATGGCGCTGTGCTGTAATTAAATTTTCTTGATTAATCAATGGTGTAGGCGAATTCTGAATATACAATAAAGGTTATATGAAGCAACCAGTAAACATTGATATATGTGTTTATAACGTTACTGCTGTCCAGCTGTCCAGACTACGCTGTTCTTCACGCTTGCTTTGGTAAGGATGATGTTCCCTCTATTTGCCAATCGGTGTAACTGTATAAGAATACGAATAGCGGATATGTAATAACATGTCTACATACATATGAGGTGACTATTCGCCTTTATTGGAAGATGTTAGATGGCCAGAAAACACATAACCAGTTATTAGGCTTAATTCTGTCCTTCAGTCGAATAAGTAATTGAGTCAAGCACGTGGCCTTAATGATTTATGAACTGTTGTATTGTATCATTCTCGTATTGAGCGTTGAACTATCTGTTCTTAATTATTATTGTTTGTGTTTCATATCGACATTGATGATACAATATACTATTTGATGTATTTCTACAATATATATCTTTAAAAAAATAAGGTTGGCTGTCCCGTTGTAATTTAAGACTTTGATCGCTGATGAAAGCGCTTCGTTGTTCGGCTCCGTTTCTTTAAGATTATTCACGGACGCCGGTCTGCGACTCCAGAATTACGGCAGACAGTTCTCGTAAAATACGCAAGATGGAATTGTTTTAATTTCTTTGTGATTATCTTTTCTTAATTAATTAATTAATTAAGGCGTTGATTAGATGAAATATGGTTAATTAGATTACCGTCAAATTAGAATCACAGTGACTCCGTCGATTATAAGTACAAGAGTGTCGAAGCTTGCGCGAACACCAGGGCTTCAGGAAATACTCCATTAATTATAATAATAAAAAAAAATTGTGAATCTTATATGGCGTTGCGCCATCTCTATTGTTATAATTAATGGTCGAGAGGTCACGACCATAGAATTTCATCACATGGTTAACTTTAAGGTAAAATATTTGGCTTCGTACAGAATGACCTTATGAGTATGTTGACTGTTTCTGTTCATATGAAAATCTATATATGTGCCAATTATACAAAATGTGTTCCTTGAATAAATTTCATATATACAAGCTAGGTACGATTATACTCAAATACACGTCATCACAAATAATCGTAAAGTACTTGAAAAGTACTCCATTTTTGTTCTCTGTTTTTAAGTACTGAATCCGCTCATCGAATCCGAGTATTGACTTCCGAGTACGAGTGCGAGTACTGACGAAATGGTACTCGAGTACGAGCACTGAGTACTACAAGAGTAGTTACAGACGAAATCAACATTATTTCCGGCCTTCTTGTACAGTTACATTGTTACGCCGATGGTCGTTTCACAGAGAAGGATTTCCAATGAGTTATCTGAAAAAACAATTTAAAAAAAAAATTGTCTCTCCGCATTCTGATGAGATACAATATAGGGGGAGAAATATAACGGACAATAAATGCAAAGTAGCAATAAACTACCCGGTAAGAGAAATGTCATCAAAAACCGAATTAATTTACCTCCAACTCTTGCGAAAGTTCTGCACCTGAAAAGTACGAAATGAAAGAAGCATATTGTAACGCAAAACGTTATTTTAGTCTGTCTAATTGTGTTACGTGCTATGCCTAATTTGTTTTATTTACATCGCTGGTGGTTCTCTTGAGCAGCGCATGTTAATGTACTGTACCCTGTTTCCGGTTCCCCGCAGGAACAGTGGAAGCCTATGTTTTATAAATAGATTTTGGTAAATCGCCTGTGCTCGTATGGACTACAAGGCCTGGGAAGTGCCATTTTCTAGTAATCTGGGAGGCATTTTTGCCAAAAGTTCCTTCGCTACGCTATCTTGGTGACGCTCCGCTCAGATCTTGTAGATCCCAGCCCCTCCCAGCATGTGACATGGAACCCTTGTAGCAATGTGGCTAAAATTTACCCTTTTTGCGTGTAAATTAGTGAAACATAGGCTATATAAAATTGACTTAGGCACAATTTTCCGATGGTGGCGCTCCACTCAGATTTTGAGGCCACCCCCTCCCCACCCCCGCATCGCAGCCACGCATTGTGTGTTATGACGTTTTTGGATTTCAGGCGTTTGTAGATTGGACAAGATATTTCCAGAGATGTTTTCTCCACTTAACGCGATTGGGGTGTATTTTTGTGTGCGCATTCCACATTGACGCAATTAGCAACAAAATATTTTGTTCCATTCTCAAAATATCAGTGTTTGAAAAGTATACACAGAAATATATCACAAAGAAGAAATTTCGACTTACTACGGTGGAGCATCAGAATTGCATTCCTAACTGCTATAGACTCTACCAGAGTAGGAGTTTTCTTTTTCAGGATGAACCAATAAAAACGCTCATAATTCGGCGAAGTGATGATCTTATATGCGTTATAAAACTGGTTCCACGCAAAGAGACACGCCATCTAAGGAATTACACTAACCTAATGTATATTTACATTCTGTAGTTTACTACAAATTTGTTGACAAATACACAATTCCAAACTCCGACCACTTTAATCAATATTCACTGTCAAAGTTCCTTCTACGTAATAATTAGTTCAGTGGTCGTGACTAAATTTAAAAATAGCCGAACTTGTTCAGTGTTATTTTACTTATTTGCATTTGACTGTATTGGTGAACATGTAACAGTCTGTAGACGACTAAATTATTCCTCACCAGAGACAAGTACTTCCGTTCTGTCATAGGCTGGCCATCCGGATGGCGTTCATTCTGCAGAAGGACAATTTAAAGATGTGGATGCAAGTAGCAAAACCTACCAAAAAGTACCAAAGATTTTCAATTGGCTCAGTTGAATACTTTTGAAACTTTGAATGAACACATCCCTGTTGTAGTAACTTCAAATGCAGCTATAAACACCTCAATGAGAAAGTTTACTAACATTAAATTAGGAATATGTGAGTCACCGGAACCTCATGTGAATTGCAACCCTACCTTTAATTAAGGGGAATATATCGAGATAGAAAATCAAATGATGGGTATAAAGATGTACATGTACATGTATACACGTACACGTATACACGTATGCACTTATACGTATGCACGTACACGTATACACGTACACGTATGTACGTACACGTAAGTACGGACACGTATGCACGTACACGCATGTACGTAAGGACGTACACGTACGCACGTATACATGTAGGCAAGTATCTATGTATGTACGTACACGTATGCACATACACGTATGCACGTACACGCATACACGTACACGTATGCACGTACATGTATGTACGTAAACGTATGAACGTACACGTATGCACGTATACGTGTACACGTGTGCACGTATGTACGTGTACGTATGCACGTGTGCACGTGCAAGTACGTACGTGCACGTACGTACACATACACATACACACATATACATATATGTATATATAGTAGGGTTTATTATCGTTTTTGCTTCCTAAAATGCTCCGATATATCCAAAAAGACCACTCATTGTATTTTGGCTGTACGGCAGACGTAATTAGCCTAACGTTAGGCCTTAGCCTATAACACAAATTCATAGCCTAATCAAAACATATCGTTATGCTAACTGTGTACGGTTGCTATGAACACTAGGTCAATCACGCCTGCGGTCATCTTTCAACAAAGTATGAAAAATACAAATAAATTGTTCATAAAAATAATTATTTTACTGAATTAATCACATCAATTTGAGTAAGAAAATCTGATAATATTAAATCCTATGTATATTGTATAATATTAGAGTTAAACTCTTTGCATAGGGCCTATCTCATATTATATGTTCATGTCGTGTTGTCTTCCTTTATTATTTTTATTCTGAACGCCAAGCATACAACATAAGCACCATAATTGCCATTAAAAACATTCGGAATAAAATATTTTTTTTATAATAAATTAACATACCATTTAGATATATTTAAACTGTGTCAATGAGTGTCAGGGTATTAACGTTTTTGTTCTTTGTACTAGGTCTTTATTATTTAACTAAGGTTTGTCATAACAAATTTGTCATTTATTGTTCAATGTAAGTGACACATACCTTCCAGAGACCAGTTTCAAGATCCAATAAATAGCCCCACCACAAAACTGACGAAACAAACAAACAGAAACGTGGTGTAGAATAGTTTAATTAAATTCAGTTGAAAATTATTTAAAACAAAAGTGACTTAGTTGTGTGGTTAGTGCTCAGGTAAGTTGCTATTAAAAATTACCAAATAGTATTCTAACACTTATTAATGAGTTTCAACAGAGACATAATAACGAAGGCCGATGATTGGACAAGGAGTGAGGAAGAAATTATTCTCTAGATCAGACTGAATTTTTTAAAACTATATTTGCTGATTTTGAAAACAAAACACATATGTTCATACACAGAATCCAGTCTTTTCAGTGACATTGTTGTTGTATTTAAAATGACATAATCACATTAACTTATATTTTTTACATACTCTATGCGTCAACGTCTACGAGGTAATGAAGTTTCAGTTGAAGGCTTTCAAATTTAATTTAGGTTGAAGTGATTTATAAAAAAAATTGTTTCATAAATACCTGAAACTTTTCGTGATTTCAGTATGCCTAAATATATATTGACCGCGACTGTCGGAGGCAATAGACAATATTCGAACCTGGAAAAATAGTATGTATAGAATAGTTTAGTTTGGCGATAGTATGGCGATAATTGCATATTCCCAAAAGTAATTTACTATCATTGTAACATAAAAAATCGACACATATCGGGATGGGAGTTTAATTTACGAGCGGTTCTAGGATAGAAATGGAGGAGATTGGATACATTTTTGGAACACGATATTACGATGATGATGATGATGATTACGATGATGATGATTACGATGATGATGATTACGATGATGATGATTAAGATGATGATGAAGACGATGAAGAGGACGACGATGATGATGACGATCGTAACAATTAATTCAAAATATGGGTCATGCCTTCTCATTAAAGGCTATAGACCAGAGTAAGGGGGAAATAAATTGGAATTTACCAATGAGAGGCTGATGAAAATACGGGCTTAATATCGAGTGTACTATCGTGTATAATCTATGTGATAAAATCTCTGCAACTGACAATTCTTATCATGTATATCCACTGTTGCTTATACATATATGATAGTGCAAAAAAGCCTTTTGTACGGGCTAAATTTGGGAGGGCGGGGTCGAACGTTTTGAAACGTTACAACCATTGCACAAATCGTGATAATATGTCTTGCAACGGTATACATTGTAATTACCTGTTTTGAGCCGTTAGTTCTTGAAGCTTTTGCAAAATACAATACGCCCAACGCTATTTAGCCAAATTGACCCATCATTATATCCGTAAATGTACATAACTCTTACTTTAGACTTTTCAGTGATGTACACATTGAAGTGACATACTTGACGATGGCATCAATCTCGTGCTCTTTCATCTCTCTTCCGGGCTCCAAGATGTGAAGCTCATTGAGCGTTTGCACATTTGACAAGCTCATCCCAGACTTCAGAAGCAGTTTTTCTCCATTCAAATCTACTGAACCAAAACAGTCAACCAAGTCAACCTTCGATATAGGAATCTGTATCAGTAGATAGTATAAATAATAAACCATTCATATAAGTAATATATTCTCCTTTACCGGATAAATACAATTTCCCATTACCCTTCGTTTGAACAAAATGAAAGAAATATTAGTTTGGATCCCCACAATATATGATGTCGGCTGAAAGGCTTAAAAATTTTCGGTTTTCTTCATTAATGGCTTAGATATATATGCAAAATAAATAGTGATACAGTGTTATATTACTATATTAAAGTATGCTTAATATTTGCTATGTCTAACCTGCCTCATTGTTAAGGGGAGATGTGCACTGTTTACAAAGGTTCATGTGATCGTTACATTAGAAAATTAATATGTACATTTGCAATATTTAAAAAGCAAAGCATCGATGTTAAATAAAGTAATACAAAATAACACACTTCAACAATATCCTAAAAATAAGCACACACAACCTTGTCACCGACGTATTTACTGTTTCAGAAGCATTTATATTTGAAAGAACAATACTTACATCATTTAAAGCAGCAATTTGCAACAGATTTATCATCGCTCTTTGTGAGATTTTACACTTTGACGAATCGATGCAAATACAACCCCTGCACAATGACCTCACAGCTTCCATGTAAGAAGGGAACGTGTTGCGAACATCTAAAAGACAGATCGCGAGAGCATTGCCGTATTTGCTTTCATCAACCAGAGCTGCCACGCATTTAGTGTAACATGACATCAAATGCTGTATCACAATTACCGCTGCTTCTTGGGAGAGCCCACAAGCAAAAAGGAAAAAGAATTTCAATTCCGCTGGATCAAATTCCTTCAGCGTCTCCTCAAGACTAAGCCCTTCACCGTTCTGAATGAGATGAACAACGTAGGCGGCTGCATAGAACTCTTGTAATGTCTTGTGAAAGAACTTTGTCGAAATCGTATTGGTTACGTCATCACAGAGTAGCATAGCGTAGGCTGTGACGTCACCGATAATCTCCTCTTCGATTAATATTCCAGTTCTGTTATATTGCTCGTAACAATCATTACCTAACATTCTCTTCATGTCGTCAACACCACATGCCTTCTTTAACTTCAAACCTTCAAAAGCAACCGTTGCTAACTTCAGCCGTTGTGACGGGTCCTCTTTCACCGGAACGTATCCAGATTGGTGGGTTTTATTCAACTCATGACTGAAGAAACACGTGATCATGCAACTCATGTATGCCGTAACCGAATGAATATTCTCTAACTCTGGTCTGTCGTGAAAAAGATGGGCAAACACGACAAAGAATAGAGGATTCTGGCAAATGTCAACCAGCAGGTCGTTGTCACCGATGATCCTCAATATCTTAGCTACATCGCTTCTCTCCCCGGAAGGTACAACTACCTGTTCGATATAACGTGTCTGCATGTCTTCGTCGAATCCTCTCAATCTCATACGTGTCACCTGAGCACCAAGTAGATCTGGAACGCACTCCGATCTCAAGGCTGTGATCACCTTCGCCAATGGAAACATATAAGCTCTGATGATCTGGATGATCTGGCAATCAGCAGCGACGACAGGAAGTTCGTCATATCCGTCAAAAATAAAGCAGAGCACGAGATCGCCACATGTCATAATGTGTTGGATATCTTCCTCCGTTAAAGGGCATTCGACTGGTAATATAAAAAGCTTGATAGCTTTGAATATTGACATAGTGCTGGCGTCCCTAAGTCGGAGAAAAATTAGGGCATCAATATTACCTAACGGTGAGATTGATAAACACCACTCGTAGACTAGATGCAGACATAGCGTTGATTTACCATAGCCAGGCTCTCCTTCCAGAATGACTCTGTTCGAAGCATCGTTGATGAGGTCATGACGAGATTTGCACCTCGTCCAGTTTTCGGGTCCACCTGCAGTTATTCTCTTTCCCCTTTTTTCCAGTTGGCTTTCGATGTAGATATCACTGACCTGGCACCAATCTCGTTGGTATGGGATAGGACGAACACCTCCAATCAGCCGTTTATATCCTGCTTTGAGGGATTCTATGAACACGGCGGTCTTGCCTTCAAACAACGAAAAGGAAATGAATACAAAGGTAGTGGCACTAAACAAATTACAAACAAATCTGATTGGTCTAAATTATAACATAACACGAAAATGGTAACAGATTATATATACCGATGGTAAACATTGTAAACATGATAAGCCTTCATGGAAGTTTGAACCATCATATATCATCAGTATTTTACGATGTATTTCCCTAAGTATTGCGGCCAGTTCATTAGCCCTTTAATTAAGAATTTCGATTCCAACCTTTGAATTCGAAAGAAGAACGTTCAATTCTAACCCCACTTGTAAACATGTTTGTAGTTACGACATTTGGGCATTGTGTTACAACGTATTTTTTTGGACCTTATTTCATTGGGCTTATATATTTTTTCAGTGGCGAGATTATTTTAAAAGTTAAATGTGTGAATCTTCAATTATTGAATATTTTTAATATGCAACAATTTGTTTTCATGTTCGTAGGATAACAATATACGAATTTTACGTTATATGAAATATCGATGGGGCTGTTTATATTGATTTTGAAAGATATTCTATAATATAGTATCGGTTATATTTACAAAAGTACCTGTAAATTTGGGACAATTCTTAATGTTGTAATTAAATGATCGATGTACGGCGTCAGCGATCCCGTCCCATTTACGAATCCTGAGAGCTTCGAGGAGAGGCGAAATGTTAGTAGCGCTAATCTGACCCTTCTCTTCCATCGTTGAGACCATGACTTGACCAACGCCCTCAGTGGTGCGTCTCAGCTGGTCGACGAGGGCGATTGAATATTCAAAAAAGGTGGCCAACTCAAGGACGATGTTCATCGGTAGGTGATTAGCTAAGTCGAGTTTAAATTGACCAAACCCTGGAAAATGAAACCTTCATACTTATATTTACTGAAGTTGAATCAAAGACGATTTTCATTGCAGGAATGTGGATAGCTTACTCGAATTGTTTAATTGACCATACCACTTTTGCATAAAAAAATACTTACTCACAGCTGAGTTGAAATAAAAACAAGAAAAAAAAACACGTGGTTTGTTTGTCCAAATTTGTAGTATTCATTAAATTACTGCACCAAAGAACCTATTATTTGAACAAAATTGTGAAATCATGTCTCCCAAGATAATTTTTCGTTTCTTCATTTTACAGATTTTCTTGTTACTGTTACTCACCACTGAATCCTGCAGAGCCCACGTGTGCTTCTTCTAATTTGTGTGTTTCTCGGTTACACGCCATTATGATTAGACCTTAGTTATTCTCTGAAAACGGAATCGGACCAAAATTATTAAAGCTGAAACTTTAACAACTGTTTTTGCATTGGACGATTTATCGTGGGACCAAAGTTTGAATATATTACGTAATAGGCTCCAACAATAACCCGCAATCATGAGTACACCTGGATGGGAAAGTGAATCACTAGCCTACTGTAGGCAGATGGATGTCAATAGTTTATTAAGGTATTCAGACTATCTTCATAGAAAATAATAGTGCCACAGTACTTCCAGTAATTGCCACGGCCCGTTCAGTGGTTTGGTGTCACATTACAGTGTGACAAGCCAAAAAAATTCATGAAAG
>JAODFY010285249.1:0-12517 GCA_027580055.1 Paracaudina chilensis | reverse complement strand
AAATAATATCCTTCCCGGATCAAATAATATCCTTCCCGGATCAAATAATATCCTTCCCGGATCAAATAATATCCTTCCCGGATCAAATAATATCCTTCTAGGATTTTAGTAATACAGGAACTTCTTTTAAGAGCTTTCTTTTACAATTTTTTTAATGTGATGAAATTGCAAGGGTTTTGATTTCCTAAAATTGTTATATCGTAGACTTTGGAAAGAAATTTTTTGATCTGGTTCATCATTTTTGGAACTAAAAAAACTAGTGACAAAGCAAAAAAATATCTTTAGCTAAATTATGCCTAGCCACTTGCTTCAGTATTTTAGGAAGCTAAAATTTAGATTTAAATTACAACCAATTGTCTCAGCCCGCAGAAAAGCAGGTTGGAATTAAAATTCCCTAGATATATATTGGCTATTTTTTTTAATATATTTTTTATGAAATCCTTGGTCAAATCAAAAATACAAAATTAGTAGTTGGGTGGGGAGCTTAATGTCACCTCCAACAGGAAAACAATGAAAAACAAATGCAGCAGTAGCGTTCCGCAAGTAATATTTGCACAGTAATATATGACCCTACCCAAATGCTGAAAACAATTGCAACGGAGGTTCTTTCACATGATGTAAAAAGCACTTCAGCTGGGAAATTTTAGTACTTTTGAGATGTATTTTGATGTTGATGTCATCGGGCGCAGGTAAGTCCGATCACAGGAACGCACACTCAATCCTCAAGATGGCAAGAAAGAACACTCCAAGGCTGCAAATAGCCAAATCACCATAGAGCTACCCTAAACTTCCCATCCTCAAAAAAAATGTATGAACAAATGATTCACAACATTTTATTCCCTTAACACAACTGATAATTGGCTTTATCCCCCGCCCTTCACTGAAGAATGAAGAATACAAAATAAGGACATAGCTCTAACTAGTTAACGATTCCGAATGGCTCGGCCTAATTCATTTATAAACAGAGTCCAACATTTTTTTTATTCCACTGGTGTCCTTGTTACATATATGCAATCATTAGAATCATTGTTTATTGGATTCAGTAGTACAAATTCACATTATGAAAGAAATTATGTATTGTGTCAAATTTCCCCCTCCACACACATTAAGTTTAATACTCTGGCAAATGAAATGTGGACACTTGTAAAATCACATGTAACATTCCCCCACTATTCTTTCCAAAAGAATATTTTCTGTAGAAGGAAAATAGGAAAAAGATTGTACAGAAAAAGTTATAAAATCTTCAGAAATTGTGGTGATTTCTTCTTGTGTGATAAAATTATTCCATCACCAACAATCCATTAAGTAGGGAATAATCATAAAGCTTGTCACCTACAAATTAATGTAATTATCTTTAATTCTAAGTTGAAGAATTTGAAACATATAGTTATATTTATAATTACAAACAGATACTAGAGCACTCTCCCCCCATCAAAAATAAAAATTCTCCTCCCCATAAAAAACCCCTCTCCTTCCCACATATTTAGACATATTGCTCCAGCACCCTTCATAAATTGCTAAAAGGGATGGGCAAGTGGACCCTTAGTGGATGAAAAATGGGGGCACAACTGGAAAGGGGGTAAATTGACATTAATATAACATTCCATGAAACTTTGCTGGGCATCTTGTCGATTTTTGCAGCAACTTCTGCAGGAGCGAGCATTAGGGGCAAAACCGCTGGTTACTCTTGGTACTGAAAAAAAAACTTTTCGCTTAATAGGTCCAAATATTTAATTATGTTCTATAATGATGGTAGTAGCTCCATGGTGGTTTGGCTATCGATTGCAGGCTGAATTTGATTTGAAGATTTTTTTCCCACTCGTTAAAAGGTAGGTTGGGGAAAATCAAAGATGGATGAAGTTGCACTGTGGTCAGGTGTGCTGTAGCTACTATATATCATCCATTGCAATTTCAGTGGACAGAATTGAAAAAAGGAGTACTTTTTGGTGGCCAAACTACTCATGAACAGGCCCTGTACAGACTCTGTAGAGTTAAAACATTTTTCCCAGGCTTCTTATGGTGTCAGAAATGTAGCCGATCTAAGCCTTGAAAAAGAAAATCTTTCAGTGGTCTGTATTATTTTTCTGGTCTTTGCGACTATTTTTATTATTAATTCTTTTCCAGACAACAAAATTATCTTTTGGACAACCAAAAACAACTAAAAAAAAAATCAGGCTTGTTGAATGAATTGTCCAATGTTCTTTATAAAATATAGTTTTTAAAAAAATGTATTTTTTTAATCTGGAATTAATTCATGTCTTGGGTATTTATCATCACAACTTCATCCTTGTTTGTGTTGTATCTCCGGCCTAGCTTTTAGCAAATTATTGGTCGATGCTTTCACACATAACCAAGTCTGGCATTGAGAGGTGTCTAAAATTTCTAAAAAATCTTCCCCAAGAAGGAAAAAACCCAGAAAGTAACATGGTTTATTAATATTATGGTATGTCCATATGATTGAGCTATGAAGGTAGATGTTTCATAACCACACGGGATGAAGCCAGATGACTCGGTGTCCATTGGTTTGCCGACACCAAACTGGTGATTCGGCAAACAATCGGTATAAAATGTATTTTGACAGGGCTCACGCCACTGAAACCCTAACAGTGTCTCTTGACAATGATTGGGTGTTTATAATAGCATACCAGAATATAGAGGGGGGGGGGGGTGGGGACGAGGTTCATCTCGATCTGTTGTCAAGGTTATGTGTAAAAGCAGTGTACCGTAGACCTTACCGCAACTAGCAATAATATTGCATTGTGGGCTAACAGACTTTCTGCAACCTGTGTTAATTCTTGGCTGTGAATTGATCAAAGCTGTATCCCACAATGCATTGTTCTATTTCCGGTAAGGTCGATCCTATCTCCTTTCCTTCTTCCTCCCCTTTTCCGGTCATAGAGGAAATAAATTGTGAACAAAAGCCTAGTGTGTGATTGTTTTTCTGATTACAGTAAGCTTCTGTTCCTAACAGCTCTCTCTGACTCACTAGACGCTTTTCTTACCAAGTGAGAATCAGAGTTTGGGACAGTCAAAACATTTTCTGATAAAGAATTGAGATATTTTCTTTATTGACACACACAAAATAAACTACCTTGTCCAATGTTTGATATCCCCACAATGCCCTGTTTAACAAGAATTCAGTACAATTATGCTCCAAATGTGTTTTGACATTCAACATGATTAGGCTTCTTATCCTAACATGCAAATCTGTTGAATGTTTCTATGATTTGTTTCCCATTTGTGTTAATTAAATACTGTATTATAGTCTGGAGTTGTCAGTAGCTTCGTCAACAAAAATAATGTTTGGACTCGACTCTGATTCCTGCTTTCAACTGTCAATTTAATTTTAATTCTGCAAACTCTGTACTGAACTTGAGAGGGATATAAAATTTGTAATGAATGTAACCAAATCCTTGTATTCAGTAACTGACTTACAGCCGCTTAATACTTCGTAAGTCATGTAAGGTCTGTCTGGAATAGTAGCAAGTTTCTCTTCATAACGGTCATATTTCTTCAACGGTCATATTTCACTCTCAAGTATGTCCATACACTGTCAGTCCACCACTGAAATACGGTCACCAAACATTTCCATATACTCTGAACTGTAAATGAGAGGAAACCTTACTGTAGCATTCAGTTTTGTTAGGAATGGAAGGAAGAACCTGTATTCAGTAATAACCGCTTAATAATCCTTCAGTCAAATTTATGGTTAGTCTAAAATAGCAAGTTTCTCTGCATACTGTAACAGTCACATTTCATTCACCAGGATGTCTATATGCTCTCAATCCACTACTGAAATACTGTTACCAAATATTTCCATATATTCTGAACTATAAATGAGAGGGAGACTTGACTGTATCATTCAGTTTTGCAATTAATGGAAGGAAGAACTTGTATTTAGTAACAACCACTTACTAAATCTTACTAAAGTTTTTGTTTGTAACAAAGCAATCTTACACTCTGTAGGCTGTCCATACACTTCTAGTCCACTATCTAAGTACTGTCACTGTCAAGTATTTTCATACACTGTTATAAACTGAGACGGGGACCTAACTGTGGACATTCGGTACCACATAAACAATGAAAGTGAAACTTTAATTTAAACTTGTTTGCTTAAGTAAAACATTGCGTGCTGAAAAAACCAGAGCGTTCCCAACTAGCTGGCAGTGTAAAAGACATGAGCAAATATGTGTTGGATGAGGATTAGTAAGGTTGGGAGCAAACAGTAATAATTATTGATTACAGTTTCAGTGCAGTGGTAGAAAGCTACGTCTGTTTGTGAATAATTTAAATGTAAAATTGGCAGATAACAATGGTTTCAAGTTTTTCAGTGGCATGGATGTCTGTATTAGCAACCAATCCTATACTATGCTCTTCTTGTTTCTGGGTTAGAAATAGGGTTACCAATAGAACAAGTTGTGTTTTCTCTTGCATACAATTAACACTATTGATCATTACATTTTGGCAGAAGCGAAGAGAAATTTGAGGATTAATGTGGGTCACTATAGAGTGTTATGCAAATATTACTATTCTGCTAGGCTATTGTATATATCGATTGTTTTTGGGACAAGCGAGAAGAAATTTGATGACTTGTGTGTGTGTGTGTGGGTGTGTGACTGAAGAGTCTTGTGTAAATCTTACTATTTTGCCAGGTTATTCTTTGTATCGATCATTTTTGGGACAAGTGATTTCATGATTCATGAGTCACATGTTAAATCTTATTATTGTGCTAGGTTATTCTGCCAGATGATTGGGTTTACCATAGTAAAACATACAACATCATAGTAAAGGTTAAATAACTATTTGATTGATAGTGTTAGAAATTTGCTAGCCCTAGTAGGCTCATTTGTTACGTAAGAGGCTTCAAACTAATTGTTTGTGGTTAATGCTGTGAAATTTTGGGGTGAGAGAGAGTGTGCACACAGTATAGTCTAAGACTCTTAAAATGTTAGAGATGTTAGTACAATCATAGTTACATTCAGTTGGTGTACAGTATCTACTATAACAAGTGGCAACTGTCCATTATGTCAAGCCTTGTAAAGCCATTTCTAGGATATTTAAAGCTGTTAAATGTCTACCAAATGGGGCGGGGGGGGGGGTACTTTCTTGTCTTCTTTTTCCCCCAAATCAACAACTTTTTTTGTTGTTGTTGCATTTGCAAAAATGCAGCAATTATGTATTTAAATATATAAAAGCAGTTGGTCTTATGACAGTAGTTTATAGACTAATACAGATATGGGCAGCAGTTATGAGAAATATGGAAAATAGACTTCACAATCAACATGCAGTTGAAGCTAGTTAAAGCTGTTGATTATCTATCAAAGGGAAGGGGTGAAGTGGGAAGCATTTCATCTTGAAACTTTCTCTGTTGCATAGAATTGTCATCAAATTTTGAGACTTTTACTTGCAGTAGCAATGCTACAGTTCCATTCTTCTTGATCTACCTGATCCAAGAGTTTTTATATGCAGATCGCCTTGACTTCAAGGCTTTCACATATTGCGTGAATCTTTCTGTATATAAATGGTTTTGTCCACTTCTTCATTAATCAAAAAGACCTTGGAGTGACTACAAGTGTACGTTTTTCTTTGTGTGTAGATAAGGACCTCCATTTTGGGGTCGGCTTTCCCCAGACTAGAGTCGGACGGGAGAGGAGGAACCTGCTGCAGACTGGAGCTTGCCAGTATTGTGACAAAAAATTCCCTACTGGGTGGCAGTTGAAACGACATGAGAATATTCATTTAGGGATAAAACCATTCAAATGCAGTATCTGCGGCAAAGCTTTCATGTATAAGGACAAATGCCATCGTCATGAAAAGATACACAATCGCCGCCAGGACCATTATACAATACCAATGTGATGGTTTTTGTCTTAATAAGTGAAATGGTGGAGGAAGCTATCAATATACTTTGAAGCTGATGTTATAATTGGTGGGAGTGGTGGGATTGTTTTTAATGTTCATTCTATCCATTGGCAGACTTTTTATTAAACATGCAAGCTCACTGTTTGAAGGATTGTTATTTGTGCGTAAATGCATACATGTTGAAAGTCGAAATTTTCTGTGGTTCTGGGGCCTTTGAGCTTTAGTTCATGAACCTTTCAGTGCTTCTAAATTCAGCTGGTTAAAAGCCATAATCATCCTTTATTTGTTGCACTGAAAAAAACAAAGGCCCCTTTTTGTTGCTGACACCAGTGTCTAATTTCTCTTTGTGTGTAGATAATTCCTATTGGACAGTAAGTTGGCCATCACAGACCAATCAAAGCCCTCGGAAGAAAAAACCAAACGCCAGGAAGGCATGCCAGTTTTGTGAGAAAGCGTTCCCAACCAGCTGGGAGTGTAAAAGACATGAGCAAATTCACTTGGGAGTGAAACCTTTCCAGTGTCGAGTTTGTGCCAAGGCCTTTTTGTTTGCGCACAATTGTAGAAGACATGAAAAGATTCACATACCGAAAGATAGTGTAACAATTACTTAAAAGATATTTGAGCCAAAGTATCACTGCCAAAATAATGTCACACTGACTTGTTATTAAACTATGAATTAATGCCTATAATAAGTTGTAGAAAATACTGTAAAATTAACTTAGTAGTAAGTAGATTTGGCAAAACGTGTGAAACACAAAGTGCCATATATTTTTAATCGTTGGTTGGAGTCTCACTGATGGGTGTTTGTTTTGGGGGACGGAACAAGTGAAGAATAAAACGTATGCAAGAATCACCTCAATCCCTGAAGTTAAGAATGTTGCAATGAGTTATTTAAAAAAGAAAGTGTACATATAGTATTGTTGAAACAATTACACTCAGGATTTTTCTTCCTCCTCACTCTATAGAAGCTGTATAACATGCTTTTGTGTGTGGTGCAGTGAAATATACCATTTAAGTCATGTGCTTAACCATGATGAAACTTGTCCATGATGAAATAAGAAAATGTGACAAATGATAAACACATTGTTCACTGTGTAATTTTGCAGTTTTAAGATTCCTGGGTAATTTTAGAAGAAATTATAGCAGATAAGGGACTGTCAATCTGGTTATTTTGTTACTTGACGCTTTAACCGGCCCAAAAAATTGCTTGCTCTTGTCCAAAAGTAAATTGCATTTCTCTTTGTGTGTAGGTGGTGCCCTCCTAGGAGCTCCTTCCTTGTTATTAGATCAACCCCAAAGGCCAAGGAAACCAAACAAGAGCTTCGCCTGCGCATATTGTCACACATCCTTTCAGTCCAGTTGGCATCGTAAGAGGCATGAACGTGTCCACACTGGCGTAAGGCCCTTCTGTTGCAGGTACTGTCCGAAAACGTTCGTTTACAGTCACAGACGCCGCGAGCATGAAAACATTCATTTCATGGACATGACAAAAGTGACGTCTTGCGACAGGTGTGGGGAAGCTTACTTGTCATCTTCACTCAGCCAATTTTTTCACTCCAAGAGTTGTTCAAAGAGATTCTTACACCAATAGATTTCTGCATTAAAAGACCTGGTTACTCCTAAATATTGGGCATCAATCTGTGGTTTAAAAAATCTGAAGGTTTACCCAAGCCCACAGGATATTTGTTTCTCAACAAATTAAAAGTAATATTCCCTTGAAGTCGAGGGTGCCAACATAATTTGAAACTTGGTATCTTTCTCTTTATGTTCAGGTTACACCCAGGGAAATTTGCTTATTAAAGATCTGAATAAGCGCAGAAGACGTGATGTCAGAAAAATTTGCCTGTACTGCCAGAAACCTTTCCAAACAGGCTGGCAGTGCAAGAGACATGAACGCATCCATACTGGGGTAAAGCCTTTTGTGTGTCGGTACTGCAACAAGACGTTCCGGTACAACGAGAAAAGGCGGGAACATGAACACGTGCATCTTATGGATAGTCGGGATGTCGAAAAGTGCAATATTTGCGGGGAAAGCTTTGTCTGGCCTAGCAATTCTAGCAGAGCCAATCATAAGTCGCATTGTAAAAGGACATGGAATGTATCGTAGTGCTAGTTAAGATATAACTGGAGAATTTGTAAGGCTGCTGTACGTAGTAGCTTGGAACAATTCTAGCAGAGCCAATCATACATCGCATTGTAAAAGGACATGTATCGTAGTGCTAGTTAACAAGATATAACTTTAAGCTGGAGTATTTGTAAAACTGCTGTTGTAGAAGCTTGGAGCAATTCTAGCAGACCCAATCATAAGTTGCATTGTAAAGGGACGTGGAATGTATCGTAGTGCTAGTTAACAAGATACAACTTGCGGCTGTAAGGCATGGAGGAGCATTAACTGTACAGGTTTGATACACTTTATATCATGATTTTTTACTCTATAATAAGCTGTTTCTGATAATTAATTGAAAAGACAACATGGCATGTCATTGTGCAACCATGTGCTCTTCAAGAAGAAAGCAAATTCTGATCCACATTAAAGGAGCAACACAATGGCAGTTTGATGTGAAGAAGATATTGATTAGCATTTTCTGATCATCATCATTCATTGAATCTACACACCTTAGCATGCAATGATGTACTTATCAACAATGAAATTGTTTAGCATTGTCTGAAGCAGAAGTGTCTGATTCTGATTAGGTTCTGTAATGGGCAATGTAATACAAAGCCTGTAATTTGAACGTGCAGGGTTGGTTTCATTGTAATATTGTATTAAAAAAATGTATAAAACAATTTATTAGTTTTAGTATAACCACTGTATTCATCAGACTGTCATTTAAAGGTTTGGTTTACAAATAGCAAGACCTACCAAAAAGTCAGACTTTCAACTGGCTCAGTTGAACACTTTTGAAACTATGAATGAACACATCCCTGTTGTAGTAACTTCAAATGGCAACTCTAAACACCTCAATGAGAACATTTACTAACATGTTCATTAAATTAGGAATCTGTGAGTTGTGCTGCTAATAAAACCACCAATATAATTAGATAGCAGTTATGTCTTATTTTCTTATTTTTATAAACGTGTCGACTGAAAATCGGTCTGGAGTTTGGATTTCCTCAATGTACTAAATATAAGTAACTAGAATAACTGAAGTCAATTTTTCATGTCACTTGGTCTTTAAGAGCAGTTTCCATCAATAGCAAAGAGGGGTGAAACCAGTAAAATACAGTAACCCCTTCAAGTGTATGAAAGCAATTTGTTGTGGTTGCAGTCAGTTTTTGCTATGAATTGACCACCTTTGGAAGTTTAGCCCCATTCAACAGAATATGTCAATGTCCCTGGTAGTCCAGGCTTTACTGTTACAGTTTCATAGACAGGTCATAGACACACCTCATTATTAAACTCTGTCCCTTGAGCTGAGTGTGGTGATCACTCAAGTGTGTAGGATGTTAACAATAGGGGAGCAGTAACTGTCCCTTGAGCTGAGTGCAGTGATCACTCAAGTGTGTAGGATGTTAACAATAGGGGAGCAGTTACAGCCAGTTTACACACAATTGGCAACCATACCTTTATAGTGGATTGCTGAAATCATCTGTTATACAGTACTTGGTTCCTTGGCAACACAGTGTCTAGCAAAGGACAGCATGAAGTATATACCCTGGCAGACTTGTGTAATAGTTTCTGATCCTGCTTTGCAATGGGAGCGCCCGTCGTTTTTGAACATCAACAGAGGGCGCTCTCATATCAATCCTAAACAGAGCTGTGCATCACTGATGAGTCATCAGTGAATAACTATTGCAAAATAATGTGTACTGAATGAACTTCAGTTCACTCATACTAGTAGTAGTAGTAGCAGCAGCTAGCCTAGGCTATAGAATGTTACAGTGTTGTTAGTGTTACTGAGTGTTAGGCTAGTTAATCAAACATTGTTACAATTAATGGCAAAATTACTTTCTATGAGATTTTCTTTTATTCTGTGAATTCAAGACCTAGTTACAAGCTCTTGTTTCCATCTGGTCACTCTCCAGGATGAATACATAACTTAAATTTAGGTTGAATCTAACGCTAACTAATGTTTTCTCAGTCTTGGTTACAATTTGTATATTTTGCGTAACTACGATAGGACCTTTATGACAGCGCACTGTTCTGTAATGGCATGGTGTAATACCCGATGGCATGGTGTAATATTGGATGGCATGGTGTAATATCCGATGGCATGGTGTAATACCGGATGGCATGGTGTAATACCAGAGTACTTAAATTCTGTCCCTGTTGCTACTGCATCTAAGACATTTGGTGAATGAATGTTTCCTTCATTTCGTACCTAGATGCCTATCCGCAGCTACCAAACTACGCTGAAAACGTCAGGAATGCATGCCTGTATTGTAGTAAATCGTTTCAAAAGGCATCACAGCTGAAGCGCCACCAAGTGTGCCATACCGACCTGCGGCCCCACCAATGCGATTATTGTGAGAAGAGGTTTAAGCGAATGGACACCAAGAGAGAGCATGAACGGTCGAGCCATACGCAGTCGTTTATAGTGTACCGTTGCCTTACTTGCGGGAAGGTGTTCCGTTGGAAGAAATCTCTGGGCAGACATAGTCTTAAATGCAAGCCTGCAAGTGAAAAGTTCTAAGGGCAATTTCCATCTTAGTCGCTTTAAATTTGTATTAAAAATTCTGGGCGAAACATTTGGATAAAGGAATATAAAGGAAGCAGCAGGTGGAAGCTATAAATAGTTTAAAGTGTAATATTCATCAACTGTACAGTGTATGTCCCTGGCTATACTAGTTTGTATTTACAATCCTGAGCAATATTTGGTTAAAAAAATGTATTGTGGCTTAGGCATTACATGGTGAAGATTGCAATTAATGTTTTGGCCTAAAACTTTCTCAATTTTAAACATTACAACATCCATATCTTCTTCTTCAAAATTTTGATGAGTATCGTCGGTAAGAGGTCCAGAAATAAGTGCCAGTAGCAAGCAAGATAAACCTTGCACAGTAGAAATATAGCTCAAATTCGCATACCCCTGATTGTGTTACATTTGTATTGACTTACTTAACCCCTGAGATGTGAAATTTCTTTTCGTTATCGGACAATAGCACAGCTCATTGAGCCGGTTACGTAACACCCATTGTCCACTCTCGCTCAGAGAGTCGCTGTCTAGCTCATTCTCGGTCAAGCATTCACACCGCTAACCGTTGAATTTTTTGACATAGGAACATAGGAATAAAAGGCTGCCGCTAAAAGCTAACATCTAGAGCTAAGTCAATTTGCAATAAGCCATTCCATTCCATGTAATGAGATGATAATGATGTGAGGTCACAGGTCATGGGAGGATAAACATTGACACAAACATTACCACAGTTTACATTGTTAGTGAAAATGTCATGAAGATAAATGCAGACTAAACTTGATGAATTAAGATGTTATGACATTTTAGATGATTTATCCCTTGTATGTGCACTGTCTTTTGGATTTGATGGATCCTTTAATATTCTGGTGTGAAACCTTTCTTTGGTTTGTGAAATTGGTGAATGCCACACTGACACCCCATGCCAACCTGGCATGCCTTGGTCCATATGTTGTGTTAGTGATTGTAGCTAGAATAAATTTAGTGCTTACTGAGTGCCGGCTTATTTCATTGGTGGACGGAGGATGGTTAGCTCCCACTTGTGCATAAAGCACATATCACTTGTATTGTTAACATAGTCTGTACCAGTAAAACAAAATAAGTCTATATAATTTGCACATTCTAGATGCTTTGTATCGCTTAATGTGCTTTGCAGGGTCCTGTTTTGCCCTTTCACAATGTAAGTTTTCAATATTCTTGTATTTGTGCTGGTCGGTAGGATGCTTATTTAGTTTGAGTGCCGGTCGCCAAACGCTGGTAAGGACAGGCGTAGCTACAACGCTGGTGTCTATTCGTCGCATCGATCGAGGCCCAGGCATTTGGTACAGATGTTGGCAGTTCAGAAACAAAAGTCACTTGACAATTGGATCAAATTGATCTTTTATGATTTGTGTAATAAAAAACCAAGATAACATAGTTTTGATTAAGTTTGTGATATCGGATAAATTACATTGTGATGTCTTGTGATGATGTGACACTGTGCCAGAATTTTGTATGGTGGTGGAGGGAGCATTTGTGATGTGGGCAAGACAGCATTAGCAGTGCCGGATGGAAGTTTGACAATCGTCCATTCATCTGTAACTTTTCTTCTTGCATAGATTATCCATTGAGCTCTACGGGGAGAGTCAGCCGTTTCTCGTTGCGAGGAAAGGTCTATTGTAATGTATGTGGTAAGGCGTGCAGTCACAACGCCCTCCGGAGACACCAAGCAACCCATTTCAATAATCGTCCATATAGTTGCAGCATTTGTGGACAACGTTTTCAGCGGTCCGATAATTGCAAAGTGCACGAGTGGAGCCACACCCACAAAGGGTTTTATAAGTGTAGTTTTTGTGGCAAAGGCTACAGCAGATCAAACTTAAAGCGAGCTCACGAGAAAGTGTGCAAAGCACACCACCATTCAACATCATAGTGAAGTTTGAACTTATTAAGCTTGAAGAGACGCTGATGAGGGCTCACCAGCAGGACCCCGCCACGATCTCTCGATCGGAGACGGAGAGTGTCCTCTTCCTGTTGGGACC
>JAODFY010285140.1:0-14151 GCA_027580055.1 Paracaudina chilensis | reverse complement strand
TGTTTTGCATATATTATGGTTGAAAATAAGTAGCTGATCTTGTTATTCGTTCATAGCGCTTTTCGAACACGTTGCTACGGTAATATTGGAACGTATTGTTAGGTCCGCAGTATTCGGGCCCCCCGCAGTATTCGGGCACCTTGTTATACTATTTGCAGTAGTAGGCATACTATTATAAACTAGCAATGCAGTGTAACTTAGACCTACATTTATAGAAATGTAGTCATGGTCAAGTGGTTGTTTTGTACCGGTAAACTAATATCATGGAATTACTAGGGCAGGCCTGCTCTGACAGAGTAGTAATTCCATGCTAATATAGTGTACCCTACACACTGGACATAGTATTAGCACGTAGGCTTATGAATTATGGTATAATATGTTATTGGGGATGATGTAAACACGTCACTGTTTTAACATACATGTTTTACATGAACTAAGTTCATGATAATTGTGCCTGGGAACATTGTCCATTGAATATTCAAGAGTGGGGTGGCAAAGCAATTATATCAGTCTTTCTTTGACTTCCGACTGGAACACACAATGATTTCCTCAATTGTCTGGGGCCCAGGGCCGGAAAAAACATGGGCGACGGGCAATTCGCCTGCAGATCTAAAGAATCGCCCTTTTGAAAAAGAACATGCGGGCGAAAATACACACAAAAATGAGATTCATTCATTGTAAACATTCTTTCATTGCAAGTTCTGACGTTGCCATCCCCGCTCACAAAAATATAAAATCTGCAACTGAATTGACTCCCTTTGGTTCGCCTTCTTTTAGTCCGATTGTTTTGTTAATGCCGTAGTCAATATAAGGCTTACGCGTTAAATGAACAGAAGTGGCATCTAACGTTTATAAAAATCCTTAAGTGAAACATGGAAAATTTAGATCTTTCCCGCAGTTTTGTCTTGTTTTGAGATCATAGTTTATCAAGAGCGGCTGCCCTGAGTGTTCTCTGTAATGTATGTAGTACCACACATTGTCATAAAATTATGACCATGTGACCATATCCACTGTCTCACACTTTTTAATTTATTTTACAGGTGTTAGAAAAAAAAAAACCTGAATGACAAAAGAACTCAGGTGGACACATTCACGAAGGCCCTTTTTCCCTATTTATAAAGTATCTCCTGTGGTTGTGGGGAATTTTTTAATTCCTGCCCTGCCAGGGCACCTTGGTTCACATCATGCATATGGACCATTCCTTGCCAACATCTCAATGCTTCTTGCTGGGACATTTTCACCAAAGACAACAAAATGAAGAATTTAATATCCAATACCTCCCCCTGCCAATTGCCTTCTCTCCCCTCCATTTCACTATTTTTTTTTCTAAATTCCTCCAATTGAGCCTAGGTTTGGCTAGTCCACGTCACACTCCTGGTTGGTGCCACCATTTGTTGGGTCAGTTGAAGATACATTTTTTCATGTTCCTTACACACAGATTTATGGACCTCAGACACAGGTCAGCAGTAGACTATGTGAGGCTGAATGCTGGGGAAAACCTACCAAGGACACTAACAGCTCGGCCCCGTCTGAAGAAAGAGACATGGCCATCACATAAACTTTATGAAGTCACAGTCATCGATCGGAAGACTGAAAACAGAAAGGTGCTTTTAAAACTGCATTACAATAGTTGGGCTGACAGGTATGATTAGTGGAAATCAGCTTCTGAAGTAGTTGATATTCCAGACTGCTACATAAGCAACTCCGCCGAGGCCGAAGAACTCTTCAAAAGAAGGGTACGATACCTAATTAAGGAGCAGCTGCATGGTCACAGAAAAAAAGACAGTTTGGCAGAGGTGAGGTGTTTCATCCCAAGGGATACATTCAGTATTATTCAGGAACTGGGAGTAGGAGCTAGTTCTTCCCAGTACACCATAAAGTCTTTTCAGGACTTTGCAGACATACTTGGAAAGGACTGGCATTATCGGATTATCAACGAATTTAACGATTTTGCCTACGTTCATCTGGAATCAGTTAGATACTGGTTATCAGAAAGAAAGCCATTTGAGGAATTTAATCAGGATGGAGAGAAAGTTTTCATCCATAGAGGCTACGAACTTGTTCTGAGATTTGTTCGTGTATCCGGAAATCGTTTAGACTTGCAGACCTTTCTTGGACAGGAACAAAATGACTGAGGTGTCGGGTATAGCGCCTATACAGCGTGTGATATGACACTTTTCATTTAGCTATATATATATACATCATTGATCATTTTTGTTAGTTTAATAGTCTTACAGTATATCATTATTCGATTTATACATTCATAATATGGCACCTAAACTGTACATCGCGAGTATTGTGAATATCCCCATCCTTTTTGTCATAATATGTAATCTACAGAACTCAGTATGTCAGCCAAATGATGTCTTTTCTAAGCACATTGATATTCCTGTGAATAACATGGTGTTGCACAACATGGGTTTCTATACTGGCTCATATAATTATGAGTATGTACAGCAAGTTGCAGTAAAATTGTGTCATAGATTCAATTTAGATTGGACAAAAGTGTGTATTCCCCCCTTGGTGCTGATTTTACAGACTAAATTGAAACACATGGCATCACTTTTGAAAAAGTGTAAAGGTGGGCGAGCAATTCAGAGGTTGAAAAAGAAGTGGCTCAACTCATTGTTAAAGATCTCCTACAAAACATATAGTGCTATGAAGCGCAAATTTGAGCATGACCTGATTGAGGAAGTTAAACGCCGTAATATATGTGAAGAAAAACTAAAGAAAGCCAAGCATGCTCTGATAGATATGACAAGAGAAAAGGAAAATTCCAACAAGCATAGTTTGAAACAAAACGAAAATGTTGTAGACAGATCAGTGGGTTCTTGCAGTATGAATGAGCTTAGTCCATCCCAACAGAGACGAACACAGGCCAAGAAAATAGAAAGTGTAAAGAAAAATGTGCAAAACATGAAGGATGTGTTCTTTTCCCCATTAAGTCTAAATGAAGGATAGAAACGGTAAAGTAAAAGAAGTAAATTTTGCAGATCACGAGGGGCAGGTGAATCCTAGTAATAAGTTTATCGATGAAATCATTTATGTCAGGGATACCAGTACGATCTCAAGGAGGGCCTACTATGAACTAGCTCAAAGAACGGACCAGTTGCCACGAGAGCATAAAGTTGCTTCTTGAAAGAGGTCTTTAAACGAAACATTTGACATCCATGGATGTTGACGGTGATTATGTAGGCGTATATCAGTCTGTCAAAAGGCACCTTGTGAAGCGATTAGAAGATATTAATTTGGAAAGGGAGGGATTGTTAAGGAAAATGTTGTATGTATCAAAGTTAGTAGAGATGGGACCAGATTTGGCAAAAGGATGCATGTCATGAATTTTACATATACCATCATAGGTGAACATGGCTGCTCGGGCCAGGAGGGCAACTACTTGGTTAGTATAGGTAAGATTCCTGAGAAACGTGCAGATCTTTCAATTGCATTTGCATCTTTATTCAAAGAAATCAATGAGTTGAACACTATCATGATTTCTGGAAATGAGGTGAAGGTCAGTGTGTATCTAGGTGGTGATATGAAGTTCTTGAATGCAGTAATGGGGATAGAGGGCTTTAATTCCTCTTTTTGTTGTCTTTGGTGTAAATGCCCCAGCAAGGAGCGTTGGGACGTTGGCAGGGAATGGTCCATGCGTGATATGAACAAAGGTGCCCGGACAATTGAGGAAATCATTGTGTGTTCCAGTTGGAAGTCAAAGAAAGACCGATATAATTGCTTTGCCACCCCTCTCTTTACATCGATCCCAGTCACTTAAGTTATCCCAGACACATTGCACCTCTACTTGAGAATTGCTGACCAGCTTGTAAATCAACTCCTTGCAGAGCTAAAATTACGGGATAACCTGAAGAAAATATGTGGAAGCAAGGATATATCAAAGTACACACACATTTATCGCTTTGAAAGGTTCGTGCACTCTTTGGGTATAGAGTGGAATTTCTATGTGGACAAAGATAGTAAGTTACTGACTAGTAGAGACTTCACTGGTCCCGAACATCATAAACTCTTCCAAAACATTGACCTCTCATCAATACTACCTGATCACCACAAGCGCACAGGAATCACTAAGTTGTGGGAAGATTTCACATCTCTGATGAATTGTTTGAAGACAACAGTCACTGAAGAGAATATTCCACTGTTCCGAACAAATGCTTGCAATTGGGTGAAGTTATTTGGAGAGGTGTACATGACTAAAGATGTTACCCCATATATGCATGTATTGGCTAATCATATTCATGAAGTTCTAATTGAGCATGGAAACCTCTCCCTTTTCAGTCAACAGGGACTTGAAAAGCTGAATGACAATGTTACATGTTGGTATTTCCGTGCCACTAATCACCTCAACCGTGAAGCTTTCAAACAAATCATGGAGAAACAAAACAGGATAAATTGTTTGAAGGATAAGTGTCGGAGGAGCAGTGTGAAAAAGGTGGTCTGTCAAGTTTGTAATCAGCCAGGACATAACAGAAGATCATGTCAGATTCTGAAAAGTAATGAGATATGAGTCACATGACAAGTCTTATTATTCATGTGGAATACAGTATTGGGTGCATTTTTTACTGTAGCTCATATTTTAGCATACTGTCAAATGTGGTGTTCTTTATAGGACCATGTTATCTATTAGTAGATTATGTTTATAAGAGCTGTAGTCTATAGAGCTTTGTAGTCTATTGTACTGTGTCATATTTTGTTTCTTCAAAGGGGTTACAACATTTTGTTACTTCATGAAAGGCACATACATTATGACACATGCCTCAAATAGTTTTGTTTCAAATTGGAGTACATGCAGGCCATACACAGAGCTAACGGGGGTTCTTTTGTACAAACTGTAATGTTTTGCACACAACTTTTGTTACTGTCTAGCCGTCCAACGCCATGAAATTACATTCTTATTGCCATTCGTCACATTTTGACATTTACCGTCCATGTTCATTCGTGTTTGAAGAATTTTGCAACATTTATAATTCACCTGTACCTACAAAAATGCCATGTTGATCTATCAAAGAGATTACAATACCTTATTACTTTATGCAATTTACATTTATATATAGTATGTAGTCCATTTACAGTACTCAACTAGAGGCCGATCCAAAATTCAATTGGGGGGTGGGGGTAGGGGGGGTAGAACCATGCAAGCTGAGCTTACAGCTCGAAGGCATGCAGCACTGAAGGGGAGACGGTGTTTGAGCACTTTTTTTTAGCAATTTTGGGTACTTTTAATCCAAAATGTCAGGAAGTCATGTAACTTGTGTTGTGTTTTTGTCATTGTGTTGCCCCAAACTTCTTGAGGGCACAATCACTCCCAAACTCCACCCACCCCCCTTCCCAAACCATGCCCCGACCAGAAACCTTAACACCGCTCCCCATTTTCAATACCACCCCATGTGTGACCATTAGAAATGCAAATTCCAATGAATCGAAGTGAACAAAAGTGCACCTTGATTTTTTTTAAATAAGCAGTGGCATCAATGAGTTTTGCCTAATTACTTACAATTACATTTAAATGGCCATTTTAAAATTAATGAAGTGTTCCACCTGAATTATTTTTATTGGTACCAAAACATATATACTTTTCTTGTAATAGCATTAATCACATTTTATTATATTTTAACAGTTGATACTTTTTTATACAGCAATTCAGTATTTCAATTCAGTATTTTCACTTGTATGTTTCTAGACAGTTTTCTATCTTACATCATTTTTCAAGTTTCCATTGAGATAGATAGTAAATAAAAAAAAAATAAAAAAAATCGTTTCCCTGTATCTCTTCCATCGAATATTATTCGGCCTAACTATAAGTAAGCAAAGCAAAGTTCTAAGGTATTTGTTTCGTAATTAAGGATACCTTCATGCCGAGGCCTTATTTCTGAGTCGTGCAGGCATACATTACCTGAGGTAATAACGGCAACAGCGATTTATTTACTAAACCTAACTTAGGCTGTCTAGAGTATAGCCAGTAGGAGAAATAAAGTACCCATTGTAAAATGGACTAACCCAATTTAATATCCCCGCAGTTCACCGCTCTTCCACAGAGGCTACGTTCTGTGCGCGTCATGTCAGTTGGTTATATGCCAAGCTGTGGGCGGGAGTTGTGATTGCTGAATTTATTCCGTAATGTGGTTTATTGTTAATTAATTATTGTTAATTAACTACCTAATTAACTAAGAGAGTTAATCCAAAGATGGACATCACAATAGACTATAGTTTTTCACTTTGTGCACACTGAACAATGACCATTTGGGTGCGGTTATTCATGAATGGTTCATATAGTAATAAAGCCATAGGTCTATTGGCCACCTTCTTCTGATACACTCAATGAATTAGTCTTGCCTTAGTATGGTTACTGCTTTGTTGAACAATGTAGTTCTATCTAAGGGATATAGGTGAGGGTGTGAGGGGTGGTATAAGCATGGGGTCTGGGGACCGCTGAATTCTTTTCCCCAAATAAGATCAGCATCCCCCTGTGTCCAATGATGTCAACATTATGGCATGTATATTTACTATATTTAAAGCAATTAACATACTGATTCAAAAATAGTTATAGTTATAGTCATTGTGGAGGTGTGTGCTGCTCTTTATCATTTCAAATTTCTGCATTAATCTTACCAACTCTTTCTCCCATGTCATGTTCTCCAGAAATTAATATAAGATAACCCTTCCTAACATTGTTTGCAGTGCTGGTGGCCTCGAGCATGCGGCCGCACAAGTCTTAAAACTAATTATAAAAAAAAGGAAACTTCCTTGATCCTTGCCAAAATATTGTATAACAATTATTATTTCATATATTATCAATCTATTGCAGATTTGCAGCTTTCGTTTTTTTGTATTGATTATCCCTTGATCTGGTTGATCTTCAGTAGGCTTTTTTTTTAAATATTATTATTGGCCTAATCGCACAGGTGTGGAAAATATTATAAACAGGCCTAGCGCGCCTACTGCCAATAAAATGCGTACCGCGATACAGCACAATCGCGGCATTGGCATGCACTCATATACATTATATCCGTAGTCGTACTCGCTGTTCACTACTACGTAACTTATTATATTGAATACCGATTGATGATCACTTATTGTAACCTATTAATTTGGTTGGACTCGACCGAGTCCAAAGACCCCGAGTCCGGACTCGGATTATTCAGCCCTGCCAATAGTCGTCGGTTGTCGAGACAATCACAAGGTTTGCTAGTGGGCGCGAACAAAATAAAATGTCATCGGTTGTCAATGCATGTATTGTGGTATGCCTTGTATTTAATTTGCCACACCGCATTTTAGTATGGTGTCCCATCGTTGTCTTTTTTTATTTAAAAAAAAAAAAAAAATTGCCAGATGCCAGTTCTACAGCACCAATAAATGGCTACAATTGACCCAATAATACTTAATATGTGAATGAGCTCATCTTTCACATAAATGAAAACACTGCATTGGACCATTACGATTAACTCATGTCATTCTTTCTTAGTGCCTAGTTCTTCGCCTAGTTCTTGATATGTACTTAAGTCTCAATTTCTTGTTTTGTATGTAACAGGTATGGACCTTACCTTTATGATGAGGCTTCCTCGAAGACTCAATAAAATACCAAAAAATCCCATTTAAAAATAGCGTGTTATATTACAAAAAATACCTGCCTATATAGGCCTACAGTATAGCGATATAGCGTAGGCCTGCAATTGTAAAATGCATTTGTAAAATGCATTTGTAAAATGCATTTGTAAAATGTAATTGAAAAATTTATTTGTCAAGAGTATTAGTAAAATGTATTATCATGGCCAATAACGGGAGAAGTGTCTTTTGTGGCGCCGGCGTCCGGGCAATAGTCCCCACCCAGTTTTCTATTAAAAGGGACGATTATGAGAAAACCCGGTCTATACATTTGTAAGATAATAATAGCCTTCTCACACAGATATTCAAATGATGCTTACCACAGCGCGATTTGGAGAACGGTCGTTTTTTACTGTCAGATGACGTCAGATCCCTCCTCGTGCTGTGATGTCATCGTATACTTAAGGGGTTATTTTGTGTAAAAATGACAGCCTTCGTATCGCTGAAAGTGCACATTTAAACAGTCTGTGATAACTTGTTATGGAACTAGATATTTGGTGTGCATGTATCTTTTTATCCATCTTCAACCTTTTCCACAAATTTTCCGTAATGGGATCGAAAGATAACAAAATTTGGATTCGAGACAAATACAATTTTTTACTATTTAGTGACCTGAAATATGCAAATGAGGCCGCCATTTTGTTTGTTTACACAAACAAACAAAAAATAAAAACACTTCAAAACATTATATAATGCTCTCCTGAGCATTTCCTTTCCAATGATACCTCTTAGAAAGAGAATTTATTGAGAATTGACCGAGTTATTTGGAGACAAAAATCCCCTACGAGCCCAGCCTACACTACTGCATATAGCCTATTTAGGCCATTTGAACTTTTGCAATTTTTGGTTCGAAAATCCAACCTACACTAACCTTAATAATAGGCACTTGTAATGCATATTATTGACGTTGTCACTCATTTTCACTCCTTTTCAGGAGTTATTTACTTCCAATTATCGTTGGTTTCGTTCACAAAGGCTCCTTTGACTTGCCACGTAACGTCGAGTTTGTTTACATTAGGTCACACACTAAAGTCCCATTGAAATTGCAGTGGTAAATTTAATAAAAAGAGTATTTACTTCCTAAAATAAAAAATGCTCCGTCCTCCTGTCGTTCCGTCACTCACTGGTCTCTAATTAATTATTGTAATACTTTATGTATATAGGGCAAATTTCTTGCCGTGCCTAAAAGCTAACTTTGCCAGCGAAAGACCGCTGCATGCAGTGTGCCTGGTTGCGCTGTCAGGCAGTGTGTTGACACCCAAAACCAAGCTAGATTAAATATTACGTGACGGTGTGCACGTGATCTACACGACGACTGCGGCTTCAGAACGAGGGAAGTTACTTCCGCCAGCAAATACGAAGGCAAAGTGAAATGCGGGTACACCTATGAATACTTAATTAAGCAATTAATTAATTATGGACCTATAACTATGTTTCGTTACCGCGCGCCTAGTGAACTGGCGACGCTACGGTGAAATAAACCTGTAATAAACCTACAATAATAACAGTAATAATAGTATACGAAGTACGCGTATATAGACTGCTATAATAATCATTCGCTAAACTGATACCATGCGCGGTAAAGCTCGGCCTAGTTGGCACGAGGGAGAGTGGTATAAAATGGCTAGCGAAATGCAGATAGAACTCGCGACAAAGCTAATTCTGAGCTCAGAATAACGCACTTGTGAAATATCTGGCAAATATACGCTTAAACGCCTTTGAAATAATTCTAAAGAAGCGTAATTTCAAAACTAAATCAAATGCTAGGGAGTTAGTATCTTAATTTTACCTGCTTTACCTGAATTATCTTATCACGGCACTTGTTGGAGAGAACGCTATAAGAGCTTGCGTTTGTGTATATATCGAGAACTAGGGTCAAATGTCGAGGACCATTCCATTATTGAGAACCGTTCCATTGACCTGGGCGCCTCCAAATCAATGTAGGTGAATGAAATGAGATCCACTATATTAGCACCCCCTCCTAGATTGCTTTGTACTGAGCAATCGAAAATAAAATATGGAATGAATTGTACATTATTACTTGTACATTCTTCTTTGGCCAATGTACTCGTCTGCCTGAACGAGTGGTTCGGACTGAAGTTTTGTCCGGTAAGTAGGTTTAGATATATGTTGTTTAGGCTTAATAGGTTTAGGTCGCTTAATGATTACTTTGGGTTTTGGTAGTGGCAAAGTATTATTGACGGCTTCGTCTGTGTACACGGCTTTATGTCGGTCAATAGTGACTGTGTCCTGCTTGCCATTATAATCCAAGATGAAATATTTTGGATGGTATTCTCAAACTTTGTACGGCCCTTTGTACGGTGGCTGAAGGGGTTTACGGACTGCATCTGTTCTGACCCAGACGTGCGTGCATGTTTGCAAGTCTTTGCGCTAATGACTTGGTGCAGTTTGTGGTCGCGTGAGTGCCGGGCGTAGTTGCGCCATGTGCTGTTTTAGGCGACCTGCAAAACTGGCCGGGTCTAATGCAGGGTTATCGGGTGAATGCACGATAAGCTCGCTTGACAGTGCTCATGTGGTTCCGAAAACCATTTCAGCAGCGCTACAGTTAATATCAACTTCAGGGAAGTTCGTATGCCTAGTAGGACAATCGGTAGTAAGTCCATCCAGTGGTTGGGATTATTGTGCGCCTTAAGCGATGCTTTCAGCTGGCGGTGAAATCGTTCGATTAATCCATTGGCTGAAGGATGGTATCCAGTTGTCCTAATTTGTTTGGTGCCTAAAAATTGACTTAAGTTTGTAATGGGTATGACAGTTGGCCAACGTGTGTACCTGTCATTCACGGTGAGTAGGTACGAGTGATTGTTAGATGGCGGTAGGGGTCCAACTAGATCTATGTGTATATGAATAAATCTCGTGCCTGGTGTGGCGAAAGTACCAAGTGGGGTCACGTTATGTCTATGCATCTTTGCTTGTTGACACGAAAGTCATGATTTTGCCCATTTTCTGACATCTTTGTTCATGAGTGGCCAGGCGAAGCGTTTGGTTATGAGTTGCTGAGTAGCCCTAATTACTGGGTGTGATAGGGAATGAACTGAATCGAAAATAGAACGCCTAAACTATGGAGGAATATATCGATTGCGTTGCGTGAAAGCGCATCGGCCAAATTGTTCCCAGTACCTTTGATATAGCGTATGTCGGTGATGTACTGAGAAATTAAACCTATATAGGTGCCTTATTTCGCGTGGCGAGTAGCGGTTTGCGCTAGCATAAAACGCGTTACATATAGGTGTGTGGTCGGTGAATACATGGAAGTTATTGCCTTCTAAAATATGCTTAAAATGTCAAGATTTTCCGTACTGTGAGAAAGCTTCATTCACGTTCCCCCTTTCGAATGGTTTCAGCAATTGACCTGTGTTGACCTCAAATGAACTTTGGCTTCTATGACATCAATAGGGTTCATCTACTCAATATGGGTGATATACATACCAAATATGAGTTTCATCTAAGTTTCCCCTACATAGTGAGCCCGATTACAAGGTTTTCAGAAATTGAACCGTATTGACCTCAAACAACTTTTGACCTCTCATACAATTAATAGGTTTCATCTACTCATTATGAGTGACCTACATACCAATTATAAGTTTCATCCAAGTTTGCCCTATAGAGTTCGCCTGATTAAAACGTTTTCAGCAATTGACATGTGTTGACCTCAAATGACCTTTGACGTCCAATGACCTACATACCAACCATAAGGTTCTTCCATATTTCCCCTATAGAGTGGGCCCGATAACAAGGTTTTCAGCAATTGACCGGTTGACATTAATAGGTTTCATCTACTCAATATGGGTGACCTACACACCAATAACGAGTTTCATATTTGACCGCTGTTGACGTCATATGACCTTTGAACTCTTTCAAAATCCAGAGAAATGATTTACTCAATATGTGTAACATATATCATGCACCGATACGCACAGGATTCTCAGCAACTACTGATGAAAGTGTATAACACGATAACACATGTTATGACGGGCTCAGTAGTTGCTCAGTAGGTACTGAAGTTAGGGTTAGGATGTTAGGAGAAAGGTTAACATGCACCAGTAATTACTGGTGTGTGTTATGAACCTTACATCAGTAACTACTGACGTACTGGATGTGAATCGGCTGAACATATATACCAAGGATAAGATTAATCCAACTTGGGACTTCTAAGATAACCTGGTTACAAAGTTTTCAATGTTTGGTAACTGTTGACCCCACATGACATTTGACCGCTTTGAAAATCAATATAGGGATCATCTATTCAATATGGGTACCATATGTAACATGTAAGATATTAATCCAGCTTGGGACTGCTGAGATAACCTGGTTACAATGTTATCAATGTTTAAACCTGATTGACCTTATATGACCTTTGACCTCTTTCAAAATCAAAAGGGATCATTTACCTAATATGGGTAACATTTTTACCAAGGAAGATATTGATCCAACTTGGGAGTGCTAAGATAACGTGGTTATAAGCTTGGTGTACACACACACACATGTGAGTTTTAAATTCAGTCCGAGGACTCCATTGAAATTTCTTTTGTCCTAACCCTAACCTTGACAATACCCTAACCATTGTTCGAACGTCCGAGGAACTTTAGTTCCTATTGGATTCTTCTTCCGAGGACCCGGAATTCCTTTGTTCAAGTCCTCGGACCTGCTGCAAAACACGTACACACGCCAGCGTGATCGCATAGATTCCTTGCGGCCAAGCCAAGGAATCAAAAACCTTAATTGGCTGCCAGTAAGGTTTCGGGTAAATTTTAAAATCTTGCTTGGGCTATTCAAAGTTATGCACTGTGATATTTCTTACCTTGCTGAATTCGATCATTATAACCAGTCAAGACCTGGACTGAGGCCAGAAGGTGAATCCTTGCTGCGTCCCCCCAGAACCCGGATCAGTTATGGAAATCGTTCCTTTTCAGCAATTGCCACACGTCATCTGCAACGATCATCCCCGAAATCTTTTATAGACTCATTACTTCCCTTTTTTATTTTTTCATGTAAAGCGCTTTGAGTCTGTATAAATATGGGTATATTATAATATTATAGTTGATTGGGTATTATTAAATGAAGTAAATTGTTTCCTGTTTGTTAAATACCTCGTAAGTCTTGTGAGGCACCCGAAACCGTAGTTAGAAAGCTGTATAAGAAAGCTGTTTATTTAACTTAAATTAAGCAATGAAATTCAGGGAATTATGCTCACTTAAGTCTGTTATAAGTATACATGAGACACATGAGCAGGAACATATAAATCTATAGAACTCATATTGAAGTATGCTCTCAGTTAAAGAAGCTCTGTAACTACACACACGGATGGTTTTATTAATAGTTGGTAAGAACCAACAACAATCAATAGTAGTTATACACTCAGATTACATGGTTTTCCTAATATCAAAATTAAAATCCCCCATTCCCAAGTTACCCTCTTCTGATACAACGCTCAGATTTCATACATATGGCTGTTAAAAGACCTAATGCTTTTGTCAGGCGATCAATTGTACCAACCACAATGTTATGTTTAAAATACTAACGGTACATTCAGGGCCGTAGCTATGGGGGGGGGGGGCTTTGACACCCCCCTGGCAGGTAGATCAGTCGGCACACATCGAGCAGTCGGCCAAAAAAAAAGGAGAAAAGGAAAAAGGGAAAGAGAGAGAAAGAGGTGGAGGAGGAAGGGTGCGTGGGGTATAAAATCATGAAAACAGTCGAGATTTAATAATTTATTAATGCGATCCGCCATGTGCACACAATGCCATACACATAGGCGTACGAGGCAGGGGCATACTGCCCCCCAATTTTTTTCAGTGGACTCGATATACGGGCAGGCGTCACGAAAATTTCGGGCAGCATTTGGGAGAATTTTTTCTGCAGGTTTTTGATACAGTAGGCAGTAGCGTGGCCGAATTTATCTCGAAATTTTCCCGAAAAATCAATTGACAGCATTTAGTGTTATAATTTTGTGACGCCACGAAATATCAAGAAAATTTCGGGAACTCTATAGAACAACAACAATTAATTTGCAATTTTTAATATGCAGTAAACTTGCCCCGTTGCCCGAATTTGTTTGTGTAACTCGGCCCGAAAATTCAGCAATGAGAAGCATCAATTTTGATGCGTGTTATAATGATTTGTGATAAATTTTGATAATTGTGATAAATTTGAAAATTGTGATAAATTTTGCTGCGTGTTATAATGGTTTGTGATAGCTACATTCGAGGCAGGATTCGGCCTGGAAAATCGGAAAGGAGCCACATCAATTTCGGGCAGCATTGGAAGCAGAATATTTTTGCATGCCGTTTAATAGGGCCTATGCGGTAGTTATTTTTGAAATTTATTTGCTACGCTCTGCGCTAACCTAAGGTGGCGCTCCGCCTAGATAGTCTTTCTGGCAGAGTTTGGGGCAAATTTTGGGCAAGAAATCATCTGCCCACTGCCCCCCCCCCCCCACACACATGCACAAATGAAAAATCTCCAGTACGCCAATGACCATACACAACATGATCATGCTACGTGGTCTCATATACACAT
>JAODFY010285029.1:0-14152 GCA_027580055.1 Paracaudina chilensis | reverse complement strand
ACCCAAAATTAAAAACATATTTAAATATACTCAAAATGATGGAACAAATGGCTCCATGTTGCATCTATGTTCCTCTAGAAGGCGAAATTGTGTCTCCGAGAGGCACTTGGATGTGGAGTACAGGTGGATATAAAGGAGGTAGTGGGCATTTATCTTAAACTTTTGTGCGCCCACATCTCTTGGGACTAGGCCTGCTTGACTGGGACTAAAACCTGAATATGCAAGCCTACAGGTAATTGTTCAACCCCATATTTCTTCAAAGACATACACATTATATCACCTCAGCTGACACAGGAGTAAACCATGTACTCCCTGTTATAGTACAAATCTGCAACTTTTTTAATTTCAAGTACAATTAACTACATGGGTTTGGTTTGAAAGGAAACTTGGGGAGCATAAGATAAATTAAGCTATACCTCCAGGCAGTATAGCTCTATGACTCCATCCATATGTACCTGTACTATGTGCTGTAATGTTGTCCCCAAAGTCATGCTAAAAGGAAAACAACTCTCACACCAGGTAGGCTATAAATCAGCTAGACTGGTCAGCTCATTTTCTGTTATGTATGGGGCTTCAACCAATCATGAACTTCATGGGGAGCTCTGTGAAATGGGGAGGTCTGTGAATTGTATACCTTTAAACAACACCCTGTAACCAAAGACACATTAACAACTATTAAGAAGAACTAAATCCCACACTAGTTTACTAGAGGAAGCTTCATGTAACCAATAATAATAACAAATTTGTAATAAACTATACATAAACTAAACAGAGATACTCAACTGAGGGTTGACACAAAGCCAATAATATATAGGGATGTCACAGGGTGGATTCCTTACCTTCAGCAGACTGCACTGACCGGTCTGGATCGTTAGCTTGTAATTACAAAATTAGAAATACATTTATTCTAACAGCCCAAATAAATTCCTTGCTTGCATGAAGTTATTACACTTACTATGATGTCTCCCATTTAAACACATCTGGTGAAGATGAATTCACCTTTTCAATTTAAAAAAAAAAAATCTGTTTTATTTAAACTCAAATTTTACAAATGATGTTCATGCACAGACAGGTAAGTTACAATTTATAGTGTTGATAATAAATCACAGAAAAAACATTGATAACTAAATTTCTCAAACCAAACATTTCCCAGATGTTCTTATTTGTGTGTTAGTGTTTCAAGAAGCATGTGTGACAGAATCACTTATGGGACATATCTTTTGCTTAAATCTCAGTATAAATAAGAGTCTTCTGTGACATGCAACATTGGTAATTGACAGGGGTAATTGACCATGACCTTGATTCCTACATTAAATATAACATTAATAACCTGTTACGTCAATCATATACTTATGTAACATTAATAACCTATTATGCCAAGCATTACATATCTAATGTAACATTAATAACCTGCTATGCTAAGCTTTACCTATCTAATTCTAATGTAACATTAATAACCTCTTATGCTCAGCAAAGCAAGCAATAAACTAAACAGGAAGGCGAGAAATTCACTAGAGATATAAATATATACAATGCTTACAATCAAATGAAGAATATAGCTTACATAGATTTTATAGAAGAGCATTGAGAAGAACAAGATGCATACTAATATAGTAAAACCATTCCTACGGTACCATTTGTGCCAATAAAGAATGTTTCAGATGTTTTTAAATCGGGAGAGTAAGTTCTTATACCAGTGAAACCTGAATTGGGCAGAGTGATCAGGTGTGGAGATGTGTGCCTGCAATGGATTATGTGGTTTCACCAGATTAATGTTTTGGATGCCCAAATGTATTGAAGGTAGCATTTGGAGTGCTATGTTTATTATTTTAGGGTTGAAATTCTGGAGGTAATCAATGTTTCTATATTTACTGCCTGTCATTGAACAATAGTTGTGATGCAATATGTTTATTGACTAGCAGTATAGTATTGTGGTAATCAAATCCATTACAGATATTATATTAAAATAAAATGCAGAATGCTGTAACATTTAGCTAGTAAATCAATTTACAATAGCATCAATTGTATGCTGCCCATGAGCCTATCATTTTGTTACATATTATGTTAGTTAAATATAGGTTTCACAAGCTCTATAATTAAGAGACTGAAACAGATCTATACTTATGGGGTTTCCCATAAGTAGATCAAAGTACCTCCAGTCCCCTAAATCTATGTTGACATGTTACCTGTTTGGCAGGTCTCTCCCTGGAATCCAGTCCCGGCGCACTCACAATACGGTTCGTCGTCCAGACTGACACAGAGGCCTTGGTTCTGACATGGATCCATACTACCACACAGATCTCGAGGATCCTCGTCGACCTCAAAACGGTTCATCAAAAGGGGTCGTTTAAAATGGTTTGTTGCATAATTAGTTTTATAAACAAGGTTCCTGATGTAACCTTGGAAGTGACTGTAGATCCAAGCCTCTGGGTTAGAGAGCTGAGATATATGAATTCTACCATTCTTTGGCAATCCACCCACAAACAAATTGGTATTTATCGTTAATTCTTGGTCTTCACCTTCCACCGAACCATGCCTGGTGTAATCGTCTAGAGCAATAATGCAAACAACACCTCGTCTTGTAATTGCTACTCGATGCCAAAGTGAGTCGTCCAACCTGTCTCCCAAAATGAAAGTACTCGCATAGTTCCTGATCCTAAAACGAAAACGTAGCTGTCCCTTTTCTAAAACTAGTTCCATGAAATCATTGGCCCCGCCATCATCCATGTACAATAATAATGCATTTTGCTGGCTCGTCCTAAATTCAAACTTCAGTGTGCCATTAACAGTGGCATTCCACTTCTCATACTCACAATAGGAGCTGTGTACGCTTTTAAAGTACAATGCAATTGTGTTTCCGAGTAATACTGAAAAGATCACTGCTAGCAGTAGAATCTGCCTCGAATGCCTGATGAAGAATTCTTCCATGCTTACTGTTTATATTTTATTTCAAAAAATGAAAACTTCAAATTAAATCTGTTGGAAATGTCAGCTGGAAATCTCCATCTTATTCAGGGAATATCAAAGATCTGTTGGATAAAAAGAAGAACTAGTTGATGGAAAATTACCAAATAGAACTAGTTTAACAATGTCAATATAAGCACTAATTTTGCTATCATTAATGTATTGATATGCAATGGCAGATCTGATGTTTTAAGATTCAATGTAACCATTTTTTATGGATAGTATCTCTTGACTAGTAACAAACCCCAAATTAATGACAATTTGTTGAATTTACTGTCACCCTACAGTGTTAATTTTTAGGTGAAAGGTTTCAAAATGTGATGAACTAGATAGGCATAACACCACTATAAATAAATCTGCACATTCCTTTAAACTACAGGAATTTAACTGAAACTATACATTACAAAACAATGAGCTACATTAGTTGCTTCCAGAAAAAATATAGTCTTCAAATAAAAAAAATATACCAAAATTTGGCTACATGTTTAGAAAATCCAGTTTCAGAAACATGAAATCCATGAAATTATTGCATATTTAATTCCTCCTTAAGGCCTGTTATTTTAGTCTTCTACCACCACACAACTAAAAATCAAATTAAAATCTCAATCTGAATGAACTAAGTGTTGAACACAGTGAGGAATTTATTAAAAAAAATAAGAAAAACATACATATCAACTCTCCTGAGGAAAGGCTAAATATATTCCACAGTAAATGTCCTTGGTTTCACTCCGTAGCTGTAGAAGCTGTGAATTGAAAGAACTCTCGGCTCGGACTGCTCAAAGCCCTACGTAGCACTAGGTTCATAAACTAATAATGTAGCCTCACTGCTGGCGAGCACGATTCTTTCCGAGGAAAGAGTTGACTCGGTAAACATGGTAGAAATATCCCTTGATGATGGTGTGTTATTACTGACATTGTAACACGTACCGACCGGTATCAACTGGTAAAATATTATTATACCCTACTTATGCAGAAGGCATATCCAAGGTAAAAACTGACAAAGATGATCAATGGCTCAACTGTAACATGATCAGTTTAAAATGCATTCATTGCTTTTCCAAGTATGGGCTTTTATGAGAATGGGTCTTGTGTACAGAGCCTATAGAAAAATTCCAAAATTGCGACCATGCACCTAAATTTTTCAATATTCCAACACCGTTACAAATATTCCAAAAATGTTAATGATATTCCAACAATGTTAGAGATATTCCAAAAGTATAATATAGATTGTAATTTATTGTAATAATTCTTTTGGAAACAATCTGAAACAAAATCACAAAATATACCTGTATATTTTGGTCTAAAATAAAACTTTGTATACTGTATAGAAACAAAGTGCACAGTTCAATGGCAGTACATGCACCATATAGGCCTATTATTCAGGGGTAATCAAAATAATGTATGGTGCCCCATGGGATATATATTTTGGAACACACAAATTATGTAGCAAAGATGAATTTTTTGCACTGTTATTCCAGTTTGTTCTTTAAGAAAATGTGTTTATTCATTATTAGGTAGGAGATGTGGGTGGGAGTGTCCAATGCACATTTTGTTTTAACAATAGATGTATATAAATTCGGTCATTAATTCAAAACAGTACATGCTTGGGTATAGGACAAGTCAAATTTTGGTGTCCCTGAGGTGTGTTATGACTCTCTGGATTAGGCACCAAGGTGGGAAGGTGTATAGAGTGAGGTTGGACCACAGGAACGTGAACACGTCTATGTGCCCTGCTCTCGGGTGGAAATGTCTGCTGCATAATGTTGGCAGCCGGGTGTTCTTTGTCTTTGCGAAGAGGTCTATTGACGGTCTGCCGAATGTCTCGAAAAAGTGGTCCAACCAGGTTTGATGGAGACAACAATCTGTCATCTGAAAAGTTCCTCTTGATAGGGCATCCGAGACCACATTCTCCTTGCCAGCCAAATGAGCACCGTTCGCTCTATGTGTAGTCGGTGGCACTCCTGGGTCAGTTTCCATGTTTCTCGGAACCATTGGCCTGACTTGGTTCTTCCTTGGTGGTTGATATAGGCTACCGCCATGGAACTGGCGGATAGAACTGTCACCCAGTGTGAAGTCAGAGGCATGGACCAGTGGAGAATTCATCTGTGGATTGCCTCCGATTCTGAGCGTTGATATGTTTGGGTGGCTCCGGAGTCCGACCATTTGCCTTGGACCACCCTGTTCTCCCAAGTTGTTCCCCACCCCTAAAGAGGGGCGTTGGTCGTGACCGTTGTTATGGGTCAATCGTCCTGGAAAGGCCTTCCTGGTGCAATGTTCTGAGGGATAAGCCACCATCAGAGGAAGGGGTCGGTATTTCGGCCTTCTGTTATGTTGGGCTCCTCTGGGCTGAATGTTTGAGGCATTGGTCAGGGAAAGTGCATCCTTCAGTGCCTTTCGCCTAGAGGCCTCTTCTTGGAGGTGGGACTCAAATTGTCCCCCAAAGATATCTTGGCCCAGCAGAGGTAAGGCTGCAAAATGTCTCTTACTGTCAGGGCCAGTTAACTGAGTTTAAGTTTTCGTGTCTTTCTTTTGTGGTTTTGACTGAAATCCTTGCAAGCTGGTCGAACCCTAGCCTGGAGATGGGTCCCAGTAAAGTCATCAAAGCCCTGTTCAAAGCCGCCAAGGGGATGACTGGAGTCTCAAATAGTTCCTTCCAATCCTCTTCGTCCACTCTCAGTGTTCTCTGAGGTTTTGCTTAAAGTGCCGTCCATTTCTTAGCCTCAGCTAGGGTCTTCAAGCGCTCAAAGCATTCTACCAGGATCGAGACCAGTGTGGGATCCTTGCTCTCGTTAAGGGCAAGTCTGGACCTCTTGGTCTGGGTCTGGGGTGGGGACTGGGACGGTTCAGAACCGAGCTGTCGACGAACCACCTAGGTTGCCCTAGTGAAGGCCTCTTTTGGGATCTCTGTTTCTGTCAGCAGTGTCCCCCTCTTTGTCTGAAGCCAAAGACGTCTCAGCTCTACAGGTTGTAGCAAAAGTGTGTCTCATTTCTTTGGCGATCATAGTTCTCATCTGAGACATCCATGATTCCAGGTTTGTCAGTAAGTTTCGGTATAACTTTCACTTTGTCCGAGTGTGTCGTGGAATCCGACTCCGAAGATGAGTCTGAGGAAGGAAAGTTCCTCTTCCTCATCTTGCTCCTTTTGTTGCTCTTCACATTTCCCTTGCAAGACTTTTTTGGTTCTTTAACCAGATCTGGAAAATATGGGTCTGAGTACTGAGTTTGTGTGACTGGAAAACCTCGAAGTCTTGTTGAAAGCTCGGAAGGTTCAAGAAACCTGGGCTGAAGCCTAACTGGCTAGCTTCCCAATCGAGGACCAGTTCCGCATCTACTTTGTATAAGTTGTCAGCTTGCAGTATAGTGTGTGACTTGTCCGAAGATCTTTGTCCGTCTCGGCCCATGAGGGTCCTGGATTGGCATTGTTCGGTCCGGCTCTCTCTCGTCACGAGACACAGTTTCTAGGGCTCTCCAGCCTTTCGGTGATTGGCCCTTCCGGCCTACTGGCCCCAATCTATGACTCTCAGCTCTCTGGCCCTCGGCCTTTTCAGTCCCTTCCCCGGGATATGCATCCCCGGCGCCAGGAGTCTAATTCTCTGCCGCATTGTAGCCGGCTTTATTAGTCCCTTCCCCCGAGGTATACGCCCCCAGTGCCAGGATCCTTTCTTGCCACATACCCGCCGGTCAGAGGCCCAGTATCGGTTCTCTTTCCTAAGGCTACTGCGTCCTGGAGCCTAGGCTCCGGACCAGTACCTCTTTCTCTCTTTCATTACCGCATACCTGCCGGCCTGAGGCCCAGGATCGGTTCTCTTTTCTAGGGCTACCGCGTCCCGGATCCTAGGCTCCGGACTGGTACCTCTTTCTCTATTACTCTTTCTCTCTTTCATTACCGCATACCTGCCGGCCTGAGGCCCAGGATCGGTTCTCTTTTCAAGGGTTACTGCGTCCCGGAGCCTAGGCTCCGGACCAGTACCTCTTTCTCTCTCTGCTTCATTCTATTTCCTTCTCCCTCTGTTTCATTCTTTTTCCTTCTCTGGCTGTCAGAGCCTGTCTATCTATTTTCTCTAAGCTCTTCCTGGGCTAGCAGAGACTCTGCTCTAGGACCTTTTCTCCATCTTGGGGCCAGTTGTCGCAGGCTGGGCACCTCTTTGCCGGCTTACAATTCCAGCATCCCCAAGCCGTAAACGGCCTGAACTTGCTGCATGCCAAGCATTGCTCCATCCTGAATATACTTATTAAGGAGAGAGAGCCAAAAATGGGAAGGGGAAAATGGGGCAGGTCAAAGCATTTTGGGCATGTGAAATAGTCAGCTTTTGGTCTGAACTTTTGGGGAACCTCCTTAAAGGCTACCCCAGGTCGAAAAACAAGACTATGTGTGAAACCAAAAATGGCAGGAAAATTCCCGCCAAAAATATCTTGGTGCCAAAAAATTATTACCGCCGCAGGAACCCGTTTTTAACGATGAAAAATAATTGCAAGGAGGGTAAATGGACATGGTGAACCAAAACAAGTTTAAGGCATACTCCCAAAATTATCATAATACATCACAAAATTCATTGTAATACATCATTAATGTTGTTATACATCGTTCAAACTTGTACTAATGTAAAGGTGCATCGTAAACATGGATAACGTTCCTATGTTCATACCCTGAAAACATTGTAGAGAATATAAATGAACAAATAAAGAGTCTAACGATCCTTCTAGCATGTAAAAATCCCGCCTGAAATATTTTAACCAAATTCCAGACCTAGGAGGGAGGGAGAAACTCAGACCAGGAACGTGCAGAGAGTGTATGGGTAGGACCTACACAATCCAATGATAGGATGTGTAGCCTAGGCTGGCGTAACTAGGGATGCAAGTAAGTGAAGAGGGCCAGCTAAATAATCTAAAAATAAATGATACATCACCAAACTGCTGTTTTACTCCTAAAAGGGTGTTGTAAGATCCCTGTAGAATCCTTCCAAAGGGTTAAAAAGATGTAATACCAAAGTTGAAAACTATTACTAGCAAAGTGAGATTGAATACCAGAAAACTAATCAAAAATTGCAATTAAGGAATGCAGATACGGAGATATACAAAGTTGGGGGTAACCACTGCTACATACTAAAATTATGCCAGAATGCTATATCATGGTTATTTAGGATATGCTAAGTTAAGTTATATTCATGAGGGAAAGTACCATGATTTAAATTATAGAAGTTCACTATAGATGCACTACACTAACCTTGATGTTGACAATTACAGTCAAATTTTAAATTGACTCATGGTTCCCCCAAAATGGCACCCGTTTCATCTGAAATCCCTGTGAATGAGAGCTATTGTTCTCACAAAGTGGAGACTATAGCTCCAGCTCACTAAAGTCATATGCACCCTTGGTCCAGAATACAGGTAGTACAAATGTTCCAACAGGAGAAGCATGTGCAGTGCTTCTTGTGCAATGTTGTACATAAATCAGTGCTTCTTGGGTAATGTTATACATACAGCATTACTTCTTGGGTAATATTGAACAGTGCTTCTTGGGAATATGCTGTAGTCTACAAACAGTGGTGCTTCTTGGATAATGCTCTACACAAAGTGGTGCTTCTTGGCTAATGTTGTAGATAAAGCAGTGCTTCTTGGGTAATGTTGTACATATAGTAGTTCTTCTTGGGTAATGTTATACATACAGCAATGCTTCTTGGGTAATGCTATACATACAGCAGTGATTATTGGGTAATGTTATATACAGCAGTGATTCTTGGGTAATGATGAACATAGAGCAAAGTTTCTTGGGTAATGCTATACATACAGCAGTGATTTTTGGGTAAGGTTGTATATACAACAGTGATTTCTTGGGTAATGTTGTACATAGAGCAGTGATTCTTGGGTAATGTTGTACATAGAAGGCCGTGTATTTGTTGTAAAGGACAGGCAAGTCAATTGACATCAATCCAAGTTTTTATAAAATTTGATTTTCGGACAATCGTCTCAAAATTCAGAAAATCCATCAATAGATTTGTCATATTAGCAATCATTTTTTGGGGGTGGTATCCAAGTATTGTTAATCTGCCTTAATTTCTCTTTGTTTTTCTGTTTTTTATTTCTTTTTCTGCTTTTTTAATACTTTATATTCTAAGTCATTCATTCATTCATGACATTATTTTACATTCCTAAATACCTTTATTGGTTTCCTGCATTCTGATTGGTCGAAAAAAACAACATTCGAAACCAGTCTCAAATCCCATTCAATATTTTGAGACCAGTCTCGAATCCCATTCAAGACCAGTCTCGAATCCCATTCGAAGGTACCACTATTTGCATATTACAGTTTAGGAGAATTTATTCAAATACATAAAATATTGGGTGTTTCTATGGTTATTCCTCTTGAAACAGTGGATATGAGTGTTGATTTGGTTGCTATGGTAATCTCTAGCACACAGTGTGAACAGCTTATGGAATTCCAACTAGCATTCCACAAACAGACAGGCCTTAGAAACAAACTGGTATAAACCTAAATCAGCAGCCATAGTTGGTCAATTTTGTTACAAATTCATATCTCTGGGTTTAAAGAAATGATATAGAACTGTGTAATGTTAGGCTGGAATAATACTTAGTGTAACACTAGGCCTAGTTCTATATCTTACACATAACGTTGGGTATAAGCATAACGTTAATGATATGATGCTTAATGTTAGGCTACATGTATGCCAGTAAAGTAAGGAATCTAGACCAAGGCTAGGTTTACGAGTTACGGTAATTTATAACATTATTATAGACCTACATACATCTTGCATGTTGGGTAAAATTATACCCCTCAATCATGGAATCTTCAAGTTACAACAGTCAGTTATATCCATCAAGACATCAAAGTAAGTCTGAAAGTGTGCCTGCTCAATTCGTAAGCTGTTACCACCATGACCACTGTATGTTCTCTAGTAGATTTGTGCACGTAGGCCTATGTACTGATGAAAAAATTTAATAAATTTAATAATTATTAGGGCTATAAATTAGACCTAGATGTTTGTTTGGCTGATGGAAGTATTAAATTTGTACAAACTACAGTCAATAATTATGACGTCAGAAGAGACTTTAGGAGAATAAAATATGATCCTAATATTTTTTATAGAAAAATATATTTTTTTACCAAATTATACGTAGAAATGGATGATATTTATGAATGGGGATAAAAACGAGGGTGTGCGGTCATAAATTCAATTTAAGACCTCTGATGACGTCATCGAGGAGGGCAGCACGCGGCCCTCAGCTCTCGCCTCGGGCTCTCAGCATCCTCGATGACGTCATCATCGGTCTTAAATCAAATTTATGACCTTACACCCTCGTATTTATCCCCTAATTACTACACTCTTCTGTTTGATACATATCAATTTGAATGAAATTATATACAGGTATTCACAAATATAAAGAAAATTACCCATCTCATGACATGGAATGGGTTTCAGAAATATTAATTTAAGACATTGATCCAGCAATCTGAGGCTCTCACAGCTAGGACATGTTCCCCACATTACCCTCTAAAATAACAACAATTTAAATATTGTCATGTATCCATCTCATGCTTTTTAAAACCAGGATTGAAAATACCTGTTTCAAAACAAATTCCTTATCTTCCATGATAGTGAAAGCCAACAAAATCCACTTCCAATCTTCTAAATGCTCTTAGAAATTTGCTGCTGCAACTTTTCTCTTATCAATATTTAGACTGAAACTTCAGCGAGTGACGTGAATGGTAACAATTAGACGAGGGTTTTATCTTTATTTCAATTTGATGAGGTCAAACTGTTGTTTAAACATTAAATTATTGACAGAGAGCAAATTAAGGCCAGATCTTCTAAAGAATTATATGAACAAATTGGATGTTTCCAAGATTTCAAGCTGGAAGAAGTGTATGCTGATACTTCTGTTATTAAATTATGTTTTATATTAATATAGACACACACAGCATCATTATTGTATAGGTTATACTTAGTCTCTAGCATCAAAGGCTCTAATAATAGTTTTCAATTATCATCACCAAGTCATGAACATGTCAAATATTTGTAATAGCCATAATTATGACACTTTACATCAAATGTAAACTTTGGCCTTCATTACAGCACAGTATGTACTCTGTATATGTTTATCCACAGTATGTCCCCTCCCCCAGTATGTATACCCACATGCAAGCACCACAGTATGTATACCCACAGAATGTATCTTGTATATATGTTCATTGACTTTACTCTCTTAGTCACAACAGTCACAACTCGATTCACCCTGCAGAAACTCTTCTACATTCCCCCACCGCACCCTAATGTTGGTGTCCATAACAATAGCAACAGTACATATGGTACATTTCAGTTACACACTTAGATTCATTATGGACAGTCAGGAAATTTTATTTGCTGTGGTATGGGGTTCCCCCTTCCCTCCAGGAATGCATGATGCTGGCCATGCACAAAATATGCATCTACCAGTTATCACACTAACATGCCAATTAGCCAAATAAAATACACTGTTATAAAAATAACTGAATATACTGAGAAAATCTATGAAGTCTGTACTGGTTGTCTCATGACTCATTTAAATTAATGGCCTGCAGTGAAAATAGGTTTCCTATATTGAATGTCACATTCTCTTATTTATAAAACAGAAAAGTGATTATTTGGCTGAACCATCATCTTGGCAATTGTCTAGCTAGAAAATGTCTGTTGCATTAAAACTTACACACATTATTGGATGTCATTCAGCAAATAGTATATATATCCTACATTATCTATACGCATGTGCAAACATCACTAGTTAAATCCTGTTCAATATTTTCTAAAAAAGGCCATCGCACATTAAATTTCACAAAAACAAATTTGTTAGAGAATGATCTTTCTGATTATGACATTTTTTTTTTCAAGCAATGTTATTAATATAAGCAAACAAAAATGTAATGCTCCAATGTTAGTCTCTGCATTGCATCTGTGCATGCATGTGTTTTAAAACCACTATGTAACGTTACATTGCTTAAGCCTAAGCTATATTGGTACATATACCTTGTGTTTGTGTTTATAGTATAGGCTGCTCACGTGTTGGAAAATCAATCATTGCAACATTAGTTGTAAGACATCCTCGATGAGATTATATGTTTTTTGTGAGATAATAAAGTTTAATACAGTTTGAATTATAAATAATTATGAATTTTTGATGGAAAAGTATATTTTTTGTTACAAGGGTGGAGGGAGGAGGGGGTGGGATTGGAGTTCCATGCTCGTTTGCGAATATCATACACATCCGACTGTTTATGCAGTTGTTAGTTATTAGTTATTGCATGAAACGTTGGTAACTTTGGGTGGGCTGGGTGGCGCGATTGGGAGCTACTATGAAAGGGATGTAATGGCCTATGATTTATGGTCAAAGAAATGAGAATAAAATGAGAAAATATAATAAAACACTAATTTCTCTAATACCAAGCATGTTTGAAGTTAACATCAATATATTATCACTGATATTGCTAAAGGGCAAAATACTCTGACAAAAGTAATATACATAAGATTTATGATTTTCACGAATAACAAAGTCAAGTTATCACCTGAAAGAAAGGCATTGTAAATATGTTATCTATATGTTATCTATAACAGATTTTGTACAGGTGAGGTGGGTAACTCTTAATTGTGTTGTTATTTGTGAAAATAAATGTATTTTCCTTTTGTTGAAAATTTGTATATTGCCCTTTAAGTTTCCCTGTTAGCCTGATTACATTGTTTGGAGCACTTGGCCCATGTTTACCTCAAATGACCTTCAACTACCATAATATCAAATAGGACTCATTTATTTTCAACCTCCATACCATGTATGAGATTCATCCATTCATTCAGTTGCATATATGTTTTGAATAGGAATAAAGAACTCCAGCAGTTTTCTAGCCACTCCCTATAGTCCAGGTGAGAGTTACACTCTGCAAGTATCTATAAAGAACAAGGACTCAAGCATTTTTCTAGCCACTTCCTATAGTCAAGGTTACACTCTGCAAGTATCTGTATATCTTACAATGATTTTATTCAGTGCCTCATCCTCCAGCACAATCTAGATTTATGTTAGTTATATGTAGTAGGTGATTAAGTTATGAAAGTCAGCCCTTAATATATATTCACTCATAACTGTTCTCATATATAATATATGCAGCATCTCAGCTATTTTTGGACCAATTAGTAAAATAACTTTCGATATAAACATCCTTCCCTCTGACTGTCACCTAACCGACACTGGTAAGTTTAGCAGTCCAGCTCTTAACACTGAAAAAAATGATGAACAACACAAATTTATGGTGTTGATCTCCAGGCAATCTTGGTAGAGAGTAAATTATTTGTATTAATCCAGGTTCTACATCGATAACTCTCCCAGAATGTAAACTAACAGTCCTGCATGTGGAACTATACCATGCACCAACAAAGAGCAGCAGAGATTCACCCAAAGATTACAAACAATTTTGATAACAATTGGATTTTGATAATATTGATATTTTAATGCAAATAAGAATAGATTACCTATAAAGCCTAGCTCTGGGTTATACAAATCTGAAGGACGGAGTATTCTGCTGCATAGAAATCATGTTGTTACAGTATATAATATTGTGTTCAAGATATGGTAGTACGATATTATATATATACCTGTGTAGTTGCTCGCAATACCTTTTATTGACTGGTATACAAAAGGTGCTTTAATTTGGACACAATTTTTTTCATGATTATGCAATTGATTTGGTATGTGATGCTCAGATGTCTTTCTAACAAAACTAAATGATGAACATTTTGTACTACCATACCAATTAATTAAAATTCATAATACTGTATCATCAATTAGCTTTTGTTTTCTTTGCATTTCTTCACCATGTATGGCATGTCTGTGAAAAATCACATGTCACAATGTCACAATTGGTAATCCACAGGATATTAGTTTATGGTATAAAATAAATATTTAGTTTAGTGACCTTTGTTTTTCATCAGTACATAGCATTGGCGCACATCCGTTCCGAAGAGTGGGGGGGATGATATTAGTAGACTATCTAAGCGGAGCGCCACCATCGGTTGGCGCGGAGCGTAATTTTTTTTTTTAGGCTTTACAAACCCCCCAGATGGCCGGAAACGGCCCCCCGGAGTGTTTTAGGCTGCATGAGTTCAGCTTTGAAATATAAATTTCATGTATGCAATTCCTCAATTATTGA
>JAODFY010284918.1:0-14154 GCA_027580055.1 Paracaudina chilensis | reverse complement strand
GATATATTGGATATATAATGTGATGACGTTGCGACAACGATGTAATTAGTGAATGATATTGATATTTCGCGGAGTATTATGCGACATATAATACTCCGCCAAATATCAATATCATTCGCTAACTAACTATATGTATATATATATATATGTATATATATATATATATGTTCTGTGTATATATACACACACACACACACACACACACACGTAGGAACTTGACGTCACCTGACAAAATGGCCACTCTTCAAATGGAACATATACATAGACCTGGTTTTATCATTAGCCTTTAAATTTAAACAGAATGCCGCTAGCAAAAAACACTGGATGCACCTAGCAACATGCACCGAACGTCATCACTCCAAAATATAACGTTTTATGACGTGTACGACCTATCACATACATTCCGAGAAAAAACTCTCGTAAAAACCACAGCAAAGCGGGGCCCAATAACAGTCATAGAAATGAACCGGACGCACGCTATAAGGGTTGAAAAAAATCCAATCACGTCCAATTTCTGTTTTTTTATCAAATTTAACAGTGTTTTTTAACTATTAAATTAAAGTTATGGAGTTCAGTGTGTAAGTATATTGTGAGTAAATTACTCACCATGAACATTGTCATCACATGGGAATGTGATGACAAAACATACCCAAATCACATACTGCGGGCTTACTGTGGGCACATGCAGTTGGAAATGCCTTGTAATTTCTGGATAATTATGAAAAACGTACAAAATCCGCCGTTTCGAGCGTCTTTCCAGAAATAACAAGATGCTTCCAGACACGTTCCACGCAGTCGGTAAATCAAAAATGCTTAAAATACCATATGGATCTAATTTCTTATATGGGATATAGACATGTTAAAACTTTGGTCATATAAATGATTATCGCTCCGGCTAAGACATTTACAACAAGACCAAGCCTCTACCATTATCATATCTTCAATCAGCTAATTTACTACCCATCAACTTTCGGTTGAAAATACCAAAGGGTAATTATCCTTTTTTTTAAGTTCAAGAATTTGTACGTACACATCTAGTTCCTTTATTATGCTGTTCTGGACTACCTGCAATCTCCACCCCAGTGGGACGAATATATCTTTACGTAAGCCATTAATTTGTTTCAAGTTTGTAATAAACCTTCCTGTCCCGGCGCGTGATCTATATTCTGTCTCTGACCATTTGTTTATGCATAAATCAATGCATTGGTCATGTACACCGAATCTTATAGCGTAGCTTATAGTCTGGTTATATACGAACTTTAGTAACTGTACACTCCCGTATTAATGAACATAGTGTTATATTAGGGCAACATGCTCAGTAGGCTGTCGTGATATAAATGAATAAAGACAACGGCATATTCACACATAATATTATTTAACAACATTACACCCAAATTATATGAAATTCAAGAATTTGGAAGTTATAAAATATAAATTGACCGAATGGGACCTACAGTTTTGAATTTTCTGATTTTAGCACAAAAAAAAATACCAAAATATGTTTCTTAACCCCAAATTTACGATTGTTAGGTATTTCGGCAACATCTGTCAATAATTTGTGCCATTGAGACTCTATTTTTGGGTAATTGTAGAAGTTATACGATGTAAATTGGCCAATAGGACCTAAATTATTGTTTTTTAAGCCCAAACTTTTTCACCCCTAAAATGCTTTTTAACACAAAATTTCATTTTTTGGAACAATTTTTTTTATATTAGTAAAACATTTACTATTTGGGACTTGTGTACTCAATTTCAAATTAATTGTCCCGTGTGCGCGACAGTTTTTCCGTTATACCCCCACTACGACCCCATCACTTTACCATAGGGTATCCTTGACATCCTCGCTACGGACCAACACTGACCGTTTCCATAACAACCATGCAAACTCCCACAACGGTGTTACAGAATGGCGTATATATCACCAACAACATAGTGACTACACTATCTCATCTGTCCCAACGATGAAATAATTACGTTTTACACCTTTTTGGTTTTAAAGCGTACATTTAATCCATTTCCCAGCTTCATACTTTTACATCAGTTAAGTGTATCACAGACAATTGTATTCGTGTTTCCCTACAACCAAATCTACTGTATAACTGTAAAATGTTCTGACACACACAAACAAAAAATGGACATGTGGCACGCCCATTACGTTAAAGTACACACATGGTCCATTTCCCTGCTCATTCCTCTAAGGATGAATTTTAAACATGAGATAGAAGTAGGAATTTTTCCTATCTATGTATAATTTTAAAAACCCTTAATTGCAACTAAAAAACGACCAATTAAGTGGAAATCTTTCCTGCATGAAATCGTATAATACACCCAACATCTGGCATCTGTCAATTCGGAGGCCCAGAATCGTAACAAAAACCAGCTTCATTCAATCATTATAAAGTCTTCCACACGTCAGCCAAACTAACAGCCAAAGTTGAATTATGTCAGCACAGTATAACACATGGTGCAAACATACTGGGGTTTTGAGAATGTGAAAGTCCACGACAAAGTACATGTCAACGACTATGGCACAATTATGGCACAATTAGAAATATCTTCATTTCCTAATAATTTCTTAGTCCAGTCTCTTCGTCCAAATAAGTTATATTATAAATTAAACTGTTATTAATTAAAACGTCCAGTTCATCCATGATATAATTTAATATAGCTCATTAAAAGCGATTGGATGACGTAAGTGCAGTATATGTTCGTTTTCTTCAGCGTAACGTATGCTTTATGAACTATATAGTCATATGCAATACCAAGATATATATATATATATAAACTACTTTGTACTTTTCCGTCAGTGTCATGAATGTGGTTATTTAACTGTGCCATTTTTTATTGATTCAAATTTAAAAATCCTTCATTGGGTAAAAAAATGTTTTCACTATTGGAATTTTGTACTTTAAGTATTCATTAGATTATTATGGTGATTAACTTAAAGAATTTTATTATAAATATTCTATACTCAGATTGGCTAATTAAAGTCGGTCGAAATGCCCTCAATAATGCATGTTCTATGTATAAATTGTAAACATGTATAAATAATGAGGTATTATTCACTAGAACTACTACTATTACTACTAAGAAAAGTGGAGATGTGTTTCAACTGAATCAAATAAATGATTTATTGTCTACAAATGAAAACATATTATTTTCAAGTATTTAATTCTGTACTTAAAAATCTTGTTTCTCTTTTAATATCGTGCCTCCAGGAATTATGGTTGTATTCCGCTAAATATGGAAAATGTTATTATAAGCACTAAAAGGTTAATTGGATCCAATGCCATAAACCAAGCATATATGTTACATTTATGGAGTTACATTGTAAGTCAATATTTTAGAGCCAGTTTACAAATTAATATTAGTGACAACAAAATCATACACACACTTTTAAAATTAATTAGTCAAAATAACGTTAATTAGTCTTATGAGACATAATTTTTACTAAAAGTAGTCAAAATGATGTCTCGTATACGATATTTTTGTATTCGTCGTATGAAAATGTACCTAGTTTGTTTGGTGAAAAACATGTATTTTTACTATTGCGTGTTAGAAGCAAGCTATAATCAACATTTTTCTCCACTGGAGTTTCACAGGTAGGTACATGTATCGTGAATTCGATTCCGGTCAGCTCAGAATGGGGCAGCCCGTCAACTACAGAGGACGCTCTCATATAGGTCCCAGAGCTGTACACCACTTTGTGCATCACAGATGAGTCATATGTAAATAACTATTGCGAAAGAATGTGTACCGAACGAACTTCAGTTCACTCATAGTAGTAGTAGTTGCTAGCCTAGCCTATAGAATGTTGCAGTGTTGTTAGTGTTTCTGAGTGTTAGGCTAGTTAATCAAAATTTGTTACAATTAATGGCAAAATTACCTTTCTAGGAGATTTTCTTTTCTTCCGTGAATAAAAAACCTCCTGGTTATATCTCTTGTTTCAACGTGGACACTGTCCAGGATGAATTCATCGTAACTTTACGTGGACCGTAAATTTCTCAGTCTTGGTTACAATGTGTATATTTCGCGTAACTACGTTAAGACCTATATGTCAGCGCCCTCTGCAAATATTCGGCCGGGCGGGCAGCCAATTAGGGTTAGGGTGTTAAAAGAAATGTTAACATACGCTAGTAATTACTGATGAAAGTGATGAAACGTACATCAATAACTACTGACGCACTGACTGGGAATCGGCTGGAATAATATAAATTGCGTTATTGAGACAATAAAATTTAAATCAATTTAACTTTAATTAACCACCCCGCAACATTTATGACATCACAGAGACACAATATATCTATATCTCGCGCGGTTTGATCTTTATAATCGGATAAGTGATTTTGCTCATTTGAAATAAAATATTCGAGCAGCACCCAGGTATGGTAAGAAACATGACTAAAAGGAATAACAAGAAAGCCAAAAGGCTTATTGATACCTTGATTCAAATAAATGGCGGAGGGTATGTGGATGGGGAAGGATATATGGATGGGGAATGAGTATGTGAAGGGGACAAGGATATGTAGAGAGGACGAGGGTATGTGTAGGGGACAATGGTATATGGAGGGGACAAGGGTATGAAGGACACAGGAATGTGCAGAAGGCAAGGAAATGTGGAGGGGTGGTGGTCTACCTCCACCAAATTCAATAGGGTTGCTGTACTCAATGTGAGATACAATGTGAGAGTGTTTACAAGGTCTTCAATATTTCACCTCTGTTGACCCCAGATGACCTCTAACCCCTCCCAGAAACAAAAGAGATCGTGTACTGATTATGAGGATCACATACACCAAGTTTAAGCTTGATCAGACCAGGCATTCTGGACTTATCGTGTTTACAAGCAAAAATTTCACAAAATCCCTCAAGTTGCCAAGTTTTGGATCTGCACCAAAACAATAGGGTTCCTGTACTCATCGTGAGTAACACACACCAAATTTCAACTTGATCGGACCAAGACAGTCTGGACTTATCGTGTTTACATGCAAAGTTTTTGGACCATAACTGTCCTTTGGTGACCTTTGCAGGCACAAAAAATATTAGGGCACCCCTTCTCACCATGGTAGATCTATAGGCCAAGTATGGCTTCCATGCACCATAGTCAGAGCTTCCATGCATACAGTTAGAGCGGTGTCAGGCGTCACAGACACGCACACACACAGGTGTGCATTACATTCAGTGCGAGGACTTTATTGAAATTTCCTTTATCCTAACCCAATAGACCCTAAACTTGACAATACCCTAATCTTTGCTTGCCTTCCGAGGACTTGAAAATCCCATTGTATTTCTTCCGAGGAATTCAAATTCCTTTGTTCAAGTCCTCGGACATAATTACCCTACATGTCCACGCCAGCATGACTGCATAGTTTCCTTGAGACTTTGTCAAGGAATCAAAAACCCAGTTGCACCGACGATATTGCAAATGATGCGAGATGTTTATGTGTGCCCTCAAACTTTATTTTGGACATAAAATCGGCAGAAAACACCGCAAAACAAATTATTCCGCAATTACATATACATTCGTATAAACCGTTGAGTGAAAATTAATGATTTATGCATACAATTTGTTTGCCGAACAAAACTCGAAATACGTGTTTCTGAGCTCAAAGTCTCAATAATGAGCGCTAACTAATAGTATACGGCTGTCTTACGTTACAAACTACGAACTGAATTATAAAACATCACACGGGGAGAGGACTTCCCCCACGGGCTAAGCGTTCTAAGCTTCCCCAAGAAGTGTTTTGGAGCATCACATATATCTCGCGCGGTAACCGTTGCGCGGCAACCGATCAACCAGCTACGTACGTCAGGCTGCATGTGTGTGTGTGGTAATATGTCAGCTACTGCAGGCTACACGCAACAAGTTTAGGGTAAAAGTTATCAATAACGTTCAAAATGCAGGTTACATGCAACATCGTCACTAAGAATACATTAATCCCAAGTCAAATCGAGCGAAGAAACAAACAAGACAGTCCAAATGTAACAAACAGCCACGTATCTTTAAGTCGTTAAAATAAAAATAATATCACTCCATAATAATATATTCATAATACGTAAGTTGTGACGTGGGTTGCAAGAAAAGATTTGTTTAGCTGTCGTGAGTCAAACTGCATCTATTTTTATCCAAAATGTAGACAAAAGCTTAGGTTATGTGATACTAAATTTCGCTCTTTTTATTATTGCAATTTTAGCTCTATATATCAACGATAACTTGTTTAAAATGGGATTTTACTTTAATAAATAAATACGTAAATCAAAGCACATACCTGAACATAATCACAGTCAGGCAAAAGATAAATGACTGAAAATCATCAAAATTATATATTTTGGTGTTAGGCTAAGTAGTAACATTTCTGTTTTTTCCTGGTCAATAGAGTGTTGCATGATGCGAAAGGTTAATTCAATTATTTAGACATATATTGTTAATAATTGAAAGAGGTTACCGTTTTCGTTTTTTGGTAAACTCTTTGGTTACTTTGATTTTTCACCAAGGGCTCTACGGAATGAGACCCTGTACTTTTTTCTGTTACTGACAATTTTGAACTGCTATAATCGTGGTTGTAGAGAGGGGCTTGGTGTGAGCGCAATGATGTACAAAGCTCTTTGTATTAACATGAATATTCATATTTTGCTTCCATTTAAAAATGGAGTAATATAGGCCAGTGGCGCTGCCATGTGTTGGGGGTTGGGGCACGTGCCCCAAAATCATATTTCCGGGGGAATATAACATGCCTAAAACCCAATTAATATACCAATAGTTGTTTGTAGGGCAGTGAACAATCTTGTCTAGGTAAAGTGGGAATGGATACGTTTTGATCGTTGTTTGATGATCAAGATGTAATTTGTTAGCTTTAGAAGCTAACCTCGATGACTGAGGCTCATAGCCAGGAATTCTCAATTTTTGTTTTTAAGGATGTGAAAGAATGGGGATTAAAGTTGAAATCGGTGAAGCCTAGCGCCACCTTCAAAATAGCGCGTATCATACAAAGAAAATATTGCTAAATACATCTCATATAGATTGCCGGAAATTAAACTTCTGAGACCTTGCAAGTAGCTTCTAAACCTTCTTTGTTTTTGGATCTCGTGCCGTTTAGACCTGTAATTGTAATAATTTGGTGAACTTGAATTATTCAGTAAACTCACTTTGAAGAGAGAAAATATGACTTATAAAAAGGGTGGTGAAGGGCCTACAGTTGAACTTTATTCATCGTTTGACGCAGATAACTATGTAATATTGTAATACCATAGGTTCCTTTGATGACATGAGTAGAAATCCATGACAGTTGGTAATGGCTAGGCTTAAATATATGACGTCACAGATAATCTGTGACCGACAGCCTAGTGAAGGGTCTTTAAGTGGAGAGGCATTCCCGTGGCGTGCACAGGATTTCCTAGGTAGGGTTCGTTGCCGTCGTTTACATTTTCTCATGCGCGCGTAAAATTGTGCCCGTCGTGCAACATGTGTGCCCCTTATTTGTCCCACAAAATTGACATTCCTGATGATGCTGCTGTATACACATACCTGCGAGAAAATTCCCACAACCTGAACATTGCTGGCGACGTCGCTGTAATCATACCTGCGTGTGGAGCAATGAGAAATCTAGCCGCTTCTTTCCCCACATGATGGCTGTTTTGCGATACCACTAAGCAAATATGTACCTGCTTTATGCACTTTTTCTTAAATCCTCGACAGAGTTGTTTCCCCGACTGGTCACAGAGGTGTGGGCATGTTCCCTGCCCACTCCATCTCACATTTCTTTTGATTTGAACTGATTTGATTTGGAAACCTGCTGACATGGTGTATGTTGTCGTCGGCTGCAATGAGTTATTGGTCTTCATGTCCGATCTTAGGGTTACAAAATTGTCTATTTGGCCAAAAATAATATAACATGTCAAGACGAGGAGAAGGGAACACCAACGAGCGCGAATCGTGTCCAATGTTGTGGCCTTAAACGCGTCACAAGTGACATGCAAAAAACCTGGAGAAAGGTGGGATGTCCTCTGTTAGGTGTAAGTGTCCGGTTCAGTGTGGCTAATAGACCCATGTTTCCTTTGCTTTGCCAAATGGCAAATGTGGGGCACAGCAGGGGGCACGAATGAGCCGTAACCCAGCTTAGCTACGAGCATATCCTCTCTGTTGTGTTAATTGCTCCCTGTCTAGATGGAGACCCTGAGTAGATGTATGATATATGTATGGGCTGAGATTGTGAATGCTTGCTTCGAACTGCGGTCAGTTCAGCGAGGTGTGTCAGGATTTGTGTTAGCAGGTAGTAGTAATAAGTTGTCCTATGCGACGAACAATATATTGAATGATTCAATTAAACAACATACTAAACGAGAAAGTTTATTTTGCTTATCAAACTCTGACAGTAACTGTAAACCAAATGACTAAATACTTAATAGACCAAATAGTTCAAATTGTTCCACGTCAGGGTGGCGAGCATAATTAATGGAAATGTGTATTGTTTTAGCCGAAAATTATTGCCAACCGGCCCGTGCGGCATAGGTGAGTATTTGCCCCAAGCGACAAGTTTTTGGTGATGCCACCGTATACATGTATGTGCGCCGAGTGTGCTAACCTTTTTAAACACTACTCCCCTCCATAAGACATGTGTGCCCGTACTTGGTCTTCCAACATGCAGTTTTATTTGCGAGAAGCATTTTGCCCTCATGATAATTCTGACCCATACTTACCCCAAGCTGAAATGTGTGGGTAATACCTCTGTATACGCGTATACCCAGGCATGTAGTGAACGTTTTATGTATATCATGAGAATAAAGTATAATATAGTATAATATAAATATAATTTACCGACGTATATATTTTCGCCTACATATAATACAAACATGTGACCTGAGCGAGCGAAAAAAACCTTCATGAGGCAGCAGCTCATATTTTTTTTTCCTGGAGACGCAATTGAATACTATGTGTCACCGATTGCTATTTTCATTTTTAAAAGGCAACTTTTAGTTACAAAAGGGACACTTTTTAATAGTAATGGGGGCATTTATGGCATTTTTCGGAAAAGCGGGCGAACCGTGTCCATGTGACATCTGTAGCATTGTTCCCATTGGCTACGTCTCTGTTTCACACAACATTACGGTAACCAATGACTATTGGTACCTATTCCCTATACGCCTTAATGTGTTTGGTCTGGCAAATATGATTGACGTAGCAGCAAAAGGGCGACAACATGTAAACGTCACAAAGGCAACCAGTTACAACTTGATAATTTCTAACGACATTTCGTGTAAAATCTATTGCGTATCATATTTTTGTGTATGCTACATTTAGGAAACGTATATACCTAATATATATTCATTATACGCTTTGATGTAATTAGGCTGACAAAAAAATCCATTTGGTGTATAACTCAGTAATACTATGTATATATGTATAAGTGGCGCCACTCCGGTAATTACTCGGTCATTACGAATGTGACTAAAAGCTAATTAAGCTACTACAGCACGAAATGACACATGTAGTGCATATGTTTGTGGTTTATGTGTTACATGTTTATTATCACAGCGAGGCTTACACATACATTGTATCAGGGGCGGCAATTTGTTTGAAATATCGGTGGGACATTAGTTTTCTTGAAAGCTTTGCGGAGCTAGCCATGGGCATATGGTTGTTGCTCCTGGAAGCCAAGCGATATGATGCAGTCTAGAGGCCTTGGACCATCCATTTCTTGTTCTAAAATGTGATGTATTTTATCTGTGTACTGTGACAAGATTCTTCATATAATATAATACAAATAAAATAATACGATTTAAATGACACTAATTAATATTGAGGGGATATCAGATATTCCATTCCCCACCTAAAATATTGGAGAACATATCCTCCCGCCCCCGTGATCACCGCCCATGAATTGCATTAAGTGGTGTCCTTAATAGTATCACCAGTGCCAGAATCTTCAAGCTCCCAGAAATCCACCCAAGCACTCGACACACATTAAATACCGGATAACAAAACTGAATTCACCCGTGAGATTTACGATCAATATTTAATAAGAATATACCGCGAAATACACTGCAGTTGTATAAATCTTATAGGCCTACTTCCTGGAAAAGTCGATATTCTAACGTCGAAATCGTTTAGGATGTTAAAATAAATGGAATCACTTTTGCCACTCCTATTGGAAATAGGAAATGAAATCGTAAACTTTTAAAACGTCATTAATTTCTCATATTAATTTAAGCCAGCATTACGTTAATCGTTCATGCAATTTTGTTTTTCATTGGAAACACCTCTGGGGTTTCCTCTTGGTAATAAGCTGTAAAAGCATTCGTTTAAAAATAAATAATTTGGTTCTACCACAGTCGCTGATCCTGAAAAATATCGCGAGAACCTTTCAGGCTATTTAACTCAATCTGACAATCTGAGGTCAGTTTCTAACATTCATATTTAACGTCCATGATTATGTCAATTCGATTCACAACACTGTAACTAGACGGCACATGTTCATCTTAGACACAAACAATAATACTTGCTTAAACTATGCTAAAAAATGTTTGCTTCAACTTATAATCTTCCTAAAATGTGCCACGTTCTTAGAAAAAAAAGAAGCACTTCAATGAACGACTTTACATTACATTTTCTGCAGCTTTTAACGAGGTGAGATGTCACTGACAAATGTCGCACAATCACTCCCTACGTCGTATTTTGAATGATATCATAGTTGAAATCATGTGAAAGTCGATCATATAGCTTAGTAAATATTGCTTAGAAATACATTAATTGCTATAGTAATTCCAACTATGCTATTATTCAATAAATTAGATAAAATGTCTCCTTAAATTTGGGAGAGGTTGTTAATAAAGCCTTGGGGGAATTTATTTTATATTCTGCGTTGAAAGAAAATTTGAACTTTAGAGAGGGAATTCTATATGCGCTTTGTTAAACTGAACCTTTAAAAAGTATATGACCCAAGTAATCACTTGACAATTACAATGGAAACGTGAGGAAAATTAGACCATATTAGTAATTATATTCTGGAGTGTGTTTTAGGTCAACAGCACGGTATTCGTAGGCAACGAAACCCTTCTTTAGTTTAGAATGAAAGGCACACATGGACGACTCAATGATTCAGAACTGGTTAAATTGGTATGGCAGCAGGCGGAGGACAGGGAGGACACATCCCCCCACACTTTTGAAAGTGGGGGACATCATATCATTTCCCCCCCCCCCCACACTTTTTCCAGAACCTAAGGCATTTGAACCGTAAACAAATAAGTGCTATTTTTAGAATTGAAAAAAGTGCAAGGATTAGGAACCTCAAAATTGGTCTCTACACTGCACCATTTTGCATCTCAGCACCCTTCACGTCACAAAATTAGACCCCCAAAAATTAGACGGCTAACACTTACTTCTTCATGAAAATGCCCCCACACTTTTCAGAAACTGTTGACGCCATATTTGTATCGTAGGCCCCACATTATCTCCTTAGGCCCCACAATATTTCCCTAGGCCCCACAATATCTTCGGCCATATAGTTAGCGCTTACATATAAACACCAAGCTCGGTCGGACAGCATATAAAACCTTATCGTGAATATTTACGTTTTTCGTTCTCAAATCCTAAAAGTTTCTTAATTCGTTTGGGGCTAGACAATATAAATTTCCTTTCACGGTTTCAAACACCTTGTCACGTCACGTCTGACACTTCAAATCTCTGGGGATTAGATTCAAAGAAGCTCATTCTCCGCCTTGCGTTACTCCCGTGTATTATTGAATAACAAACTGACATATTATATTATATTTACGCTCTCCAACATGCATGAGTTTCTTCTGCAGTTATACACAGCAAATCATTGATACCTGTAATGACAGCCACAAAAGTGATCCCCACGTAAATAATAATATCAATGGCAAAAGGGTTTTGAATTTCCATAAACTGAGACCTCTTTTTTTTTCTGATAAATATTAATGCCGATCAAAGATGAGGCCAAAAGTAAACAAAATCTAAGTTTATATACATCTAAGAGACGCAATGTTTCATTGAACTAAACAAAAAGCTTCATGTCGCCGTTCATCAGACATATCATATTTGTGATAATGATAAGGAAATCCAACTTACTTTTCTAGTGACCAAAAAACGGACACTCGCCAGATGCCGAAAGAAAACCGGTGACACTATAACAAACGAAAAACTCTCTCGAACTAACACAAGCCCAACGCCACACATCACTCCACACAAAACCAATATTTCTGAACCATTGAAAATGGTATCAACCTCAACACACGAATACTGAAAAAATAACGCCCTGCCACTGACGCCCCGAAGGGCCACCAACCGCACGAAATCAGCCCGGATGTAGTGTTAAGGTCGTACCCAGGACCGGGTGTAGTGTTAAGGTCGTACCCAGGACCGGATGTAGTGTTAAGGTCGTACCCAGGGCCGGATGTAGTTTAAGGTCGTACCAAGGACAACTTACTTTTCTACCATCCCTAGAGATGGTGTGTCCCCTTGTAATTCCCTACTTCGAGTACCCTGGAGATTGGGTCCTGAACTCAGTAGATAACCTGAGTAGTTCATGTTAATCTACCTGGCTATCCAGATCATTAAACGGTCAGCGGGGCATAGCCATAACCTGATATAAGGAATAGGAATGTCCTGCAGCGAAACATGATCAGGAGGTTCGATTTATTGTGCCTAAACTAAAAAATGGAACTGGCTGCCATCCTACTTGCAGCTTACAGGAAAGGAGTGCTTTATTTGTTCAGTAATACGCTTGCCTAGGCAATTGTGCCAGTTGGAAGAAAAAAAACAGGGCGATATATCATCTAAGTTTTATGATAAAAAAATATATTTCGGTTCATTAACATAATATAGTAATGTATTATGTGTCACTTGTCTTTAGATCCATCATTCATATACGAAATTGCAGTAACGCGTATACAAAGTTAATAAACCAGTTCCAATTACGCATGCGCAAATCTACTGTATTGCCGTGATTGAGTAAAACCATCAGCGAACATCATACAACACTAGCTTAGAATCGTTTGTAAAATTGTGAATCAACATAGTTTGCTAAAAAAAATGGAAACTCCCTTATTCTTTAATTCCTTACTGAACATATGTATCCTATCCTACCATAGCCGGCATAGTGTGTAGGCCTTGTTCGATCCCTCCTTGATTACCCACAATCCGTTGACCTCCATGAACTCTGGCTTATTTGAAATGAATTGGCTTATAAATGCACGTCTCCCAAGAAACTTAAGATATAGCGCTAGCTCTCTTGCTGTTCATGATGGAAGACTTGATCTATTTGAAAATGTAATTGATTTGACATGTCATTCTTTGTTGATGCTCGTACGTTTTGGCATATATTTTCCTTTTTATATCCATCTGAAATTCAAACTGTATAGAATAAAGTTTGATTCGGAATTGATATGTTTTCTTCACAAAAAACAATATATTTTACTTTAGGTGTCTTAAAAGCTGCAAATGAAATAAGAAAAGATTTAAGTTACGGTGCAGAATCTTCTGTCAATTCCACCTCCTGCATTTGCAACACAAACTGTTATCTGACACAGCTTCTGTAATGGATAGATATCATTACGTATAGTTTATTATTAAATTTTCACAAATTTAGAGTCTTTTAGTCTTTAGTCGTTTAAAGTCTATTCTTATCCCGAAATGTTCAGTTAACCAGGGGGCATTGCCCTGGCCCTTGGTGATAGTGATAATAATGATAAGACGAGGATACTAATATGAAACTAATATAGCTTCAGCGAAACTCAGAGATTCTTCAGTAATTGATGTTACTACTTCTAAACCTCCAAACTGTATTGATTACACTAGCCTGTGGATAAAATAAGGATCAGGAAAGTCCAGAGTGTCATTCATAGATTTAAAGTCAGTCTGTTTGTAATTGAGGATGTTATCGCTTTAACCATTAATAATCCATCAGCTGGTATCCATTAGGTTGTAACGAGACCCTAATAAGATTAAACTGTTAGCATATTAAATGTCACTACTGATGAGGGGCAGGCAAGTACTCAAGCCACGTACGTACTATTATATAATTGGTCTTCAACTTGTGTCCATGCATGCATATGATGAATGCGGTTACTTGAAATATGTTATTAACTGTGATCTCTAATGGTAATTTAATTAGTTATCTATCCAGGGCATTGATGGGGGGG
>JAODFY010284807.1:0-14155 GCA_027580055.1 Paracaudina chilensis | reverse complement strand
GTAGCTTTCCCACATTGAGTACAAGAAGCCTATTGTTTTTGGTGCTGTTCCAAGGTTGTTTGAGGTCAACAGAGGTCCAACAGTTAAAACTTGTAATCACAATAACTGGAGAAGGCAAATGTCTACAGAGATCATATTTGACTTGTAGGTTGCTCTTTCAAGGTTTTTTGCGGTCAACAGAGGTAAAAAAGCGAAAACCTTGTATTATTCTCCTCAATCTCCTTCCAATATGGGGAATGCTAGGGTGGGATACAAGAGATACAATGAACATTATCTTACTGAGTAGTCATACACCATTTCATGGCCACTCACTTGTCTTGTCCCCAAGGAGATAAACCTGTTCTCACCTAATTATCATGTTATCCACCATTGTTTGTTGAGTAAATAAACTACTTTGTATAGCTGGTGTTCCGACAATCCCTAGACAGTGAAGACAGTGAAGTATTCAGTAAATAATATCATGAGGTGTTTTAGGCAGGACAGGGATCAATAAAGTATTAATTATCTAAGGAAATGGGGTACCCCTCCCACATTGATTTTATTTTGTATAATATTTATGGCAAGGAATCATGACACAATTTTGTGTCTTGTTCATAAAGTACTCAGGGATTGGTCCCAGACAATTCCTTTAAGAAACTGGCAATGTATTTGACATCTGAAAGCTTTTGTTTTTCTTTAAAAATCGATTAGTGATTTTGCCTTGAAATATTTCATTTATAGAAAATATAATCCACAAACAAGTTCAACTGCTGCACTATATACATTTTCTTAAAATATTACAAACTTTGGCATATATACTACAGTATTTCAAATTGGTATATATATATATATATTAAAAAGTATCAAAGTGATAAGAATATTACATGGCTTTTCCAGCCCAAGGCAAGATGACAGCACAAATGTGTTTAATATCAAGCCTAACAGTGCTACAGTATATCACCAATTTAGTAAGCTGCCTTAAAAATAATACGTCATCCATTGAATGCTATATATACAGTTTGTAAACATATTATTGTTCCCTTATTACACACGTTTCATGTACTGTATGCAATCAATATCCAGTCCTTCTACTATTCAGTGTAATCGATAGGAAAAATTTAAAGCGGAAGTGTCATTTTTGGTTTGGGTTTGGTGGAGTTTTTGTTATCTATAACTTTGGTATTTTCATATTTTTGAAAAAAATTGAATCATTTGCAACATATTAACATTGCCCTAATGATGAGCATTTAAACCTACAATATTAGACTAATAATGAACAATTTAGTCAACAGAATGTAACATTTTCCTTAAAGATAATAGGTCGTCCATTGAACTACAGTTTGTAAACATATTATTGTTCCCTTATTACACTTGTAAGTTACATACATGTATGCAATCAATATACTAGTACTGTACTACTATAGGCCTATCGATGACAAGACCAAGTAATCAGTGTAATCGATAGGGAAAACATGAAAGCTGAAGTGACATTACTATATTTTGGCTAGTATTGGGTATGGAGACGACCAGTTCTATTTAAAACTACATTTAAATCTACAACCAGGAATCGCATCGTCCTATTTGGGTGTCCCAGTTATTTTAATTCCTCGGGCATATTCTGACTTTCAGAACAAATCAGTATTAAATTGTAACAAACTTTAGTAGGCCTGACGTCTCGAGAATGGATGAGAGGATATCAGCTGGTGGTTCTGTCAGTGGTTAACTGTGGAGAGAGTATTACAAAATGCGGGGTGGAGTGGTAAGGATACAGGGGGTGCTAGAAGGTCAGTCATTGTCTTCTTGGATTTTGAGTGCATGGGGCTGGATGGTGCCCAGACATTACATCCAAAGTCTCTCTCTGCTGAGATACATGGTTTCCTGCATAATTTACACACAGGGATCATAGAAATGCTACTTAAGTATTAAAATGTACTGAAGGACCTCTGAGTTTAGCCAGACTTGCAAAACCCATCTGAACTTCCATTGTGATATAGTCCCATTAATGTATATATATATATATATCTCAACAAAAACAATATTTCTGTTCCTCAGTACCCCCCTACTGGACCACCGTCACAGAGGTTCCTGCAAGAAGGACTGGAGATTGATGTGGAACTCCAGATCGTTCGCATCATCCACCCCGAGCATGACACTTTCCCCGAGGTCAACGTCTTGCACGACTTCAATCTGGTAGGTCATGATGCAGTGAAAAAAGATAGTTGTGAGGAACTTAAAAATCTTAAAATTGCAATAGTTCCAGAATTGTTCAGAATTGATTCAAACTTGGTAAGGTTGTCCATTGTTGGCATTCACATGATCGTGTGAATTTTATGCATGCTGATGACGGGGGAAGGGGCTTATTTTAACCTTAAAACATAATTGTGGCAATATTGGGCTACCATACAAACTGGTTGAGAATCCCATTGGCTACAGTGTGTGTTAATAGTACACAAAATGTATTTTTGAGACAGAATTCAAGTTTTGTTACAGTTTGGTGCTCGTATCGGCAAACTCAATGGGATTTTTTTCTAAAAAATAGACAGGATTCCTATTGACAAAAAAAAGACTGCCTCAATGTAGCCTACAGTTGAAAGTATCTCTTAGTGTAATTTTTCATCAGAAAAGAACGGTAATGTATCAACTGAATCAATGGTGCTATTTTTTATACAATGAAGAATTACAACCCATTTTGAGAAACCCCATACTAACCTACTTTACAACTACAATACTGTATATTGATATTCACATTTCTAGTGACGAGGTAAGTATAGTCTGCATGAGAATACACAGTCAATTTTTGGGAGTAAATCCTACATGTATATGTACACTCATTATTAAGGAAATTGAGAAAATGACTCATACTTATCCCATGTAACAGTATATTACAAAGCAAGGTTAGTAAGTACTAAAGTTCACAGTTCTTGGTTCTTCGTGTTTGCTTTTCAAACCTTTGCTAAATAGAAAACTTATCCTCTACACTGTTTTGTTTGCCAACTATACAAAGTTTTATACCATGACTTTAAATGGGTGTGATTCCATTCCACATTACCAAAGATCCTGGTGGCAAAATTAATCTATGTGTATGTGTCTGCACACTGTATGTGTATTAAACGTGTCTGTGTCTGCACACTGTATGTTTATTAAACGTGTCTGTGACCCTTTAAACACAGACATTTGATCAACATCTACCAAGCCAATGCGTGGCATGTAGGTTTGTCCTAATGAGTACAAGCACTTCATTATTTTGGGTGGAGCTTATAAATTATCTGCAGTGCAACATCAGTCAAACAGTGTAAACACCACGACAAGGTCATATTGAATTTAAAGATGTTTAATACAAGTTTGCTATGCATGTTAGTGAGTACCAGTTTCCTAGAGACTTTTTTACAAATATGAAAATATGATACAATAATGATACAAGACGTCAAAAACCTTTCAGACCTATTGTATAAAGAAAAACATCTTACAGTAGAAGTAAAAAAAAAATGAGGCTGAAAAGACAACAATGATTGATGACATCACTTCTCAAAACCATGGCAACTATACTGATTATCATGTACTCAGAACTACACAAACCAAGCAAAAGTAATTACATTTTTTGTAATCAATAAGGATGAATGGTGTACTTGTCACGAATGTAATATCCCCCACCCTTTTAGCTGTGTAATGACCTTCATATGCTTCTCAAGTGATATATATCAAGGTGTACATATTTTCCATGAGAGCACTTGTCATCATCCTTAAACCTGCATGCTGTATGCAAATTGAGAATTCAAATTGATGGAAAGCAATTTATGGAAAGCAAAGAGGATCTGATGGCATTGTAATTAACACGGAAGATATAATATATAACTGACTGACATAATGCACATGCCCACAGTACATGTATACTAACATGCAGTCGGATGTGTAAGATATTCACAAACGAGCACGGGAAACTTCGATCCACCCCCCCTCCCTCCACCCATGTAACAAAAAATATACTTCCTTTCCATCCAAAAATCTTAATTAGTTATATTTGAAACAATAAACTTTATTATCTCATGTAGTCTAACACATAAAGCATATTTTCATCGAGACTGTCTTACAACTAACATTGCAATGATTTATTTTCAAACATGTGTGCAGCCTACATTATAGTATAACCACACACAAGGTTTATGTACCGATACGGCTTAGGCTTATGCAATGTGATGTTACATAATGTAGCCTGATATTAAAACACATGCACAGATGCAGGGCAGAGACTAAAATTATAGGTGGAGCATTACGTTTTTGTTTGCTTATATTAAAACCCTTTTCAGCACGACCTCTAGTTTAGTTTAAAAATAAAAATTCGGTCCAATTTATGTATGAGGGAGTTCATTTAGATCGAAAGATCATAATTTTCTGATTCCAGAAATATGAAAAAAAATTATAATTAGTGACCGGAAATATGCAAATTTGGCCGCCATTTTGTTGATTTGTATTGATATTTTTATTTACATAAATAACCCAAAAAAATAAAAACACTTCAAAACAGTATATTATGTTCTCCTGAACATTCTATTTCCAATGAGACCACTTACAAAGTAATCCGTTGAGAATTGACCGAGTTATTCATGAAAAAAAAATAGGCCTAGGATCCATATTAGCCTAGCCTACACTAGTACAACCGAACCGTTACTGCGAAAAGAAAGCCACCGGATTAGCCCGCCACAGTCCACTGACCTTATACCGTCATAAATGTAAGAAAAGTCCGACTCAATCTATTTCATTATATATATATATATATATATATATATATTCCCAGTTAGTGCGTCATTAGTTACCGATACACGTTTATAACGTTCATCAATAACTACTGAGCCCATTTTAACATGTGTTATCGTGTTAAACATTTAATAAATAGCTACTTCCTGTTAGTTCCAGCGTTAGACATAAGTACCGTTTCCGAGAAATAGACACTAAAGTCAAATATTTCAGTTACATAATATATTAGGTACTCCGGGACCGCGGAACCAAATTTGAAGTGGGAAGTTATTATAGGTCCATCGTAAACCAGTATAGCATAGACCTAGACATTATACAGGCTACGCTTACCTTAGCTAATATCGAGTTTAGCCAGTTTTCTGTCTTAGGGTGGATATACACTTGTTTGCGAATATTTTGTTTTTAATATTGTAAAAATATAAACATAAGTGGTATTGGCAGTAACCCATTTGGTATTTTGAATAAGGAGTCTACTGTCAGGTTGTGTAGCTCTGTCATTCACAAATTCTCCCTGAAAAACCTCGGCAAGGAATAACGGTTCCCATCGCCTGTAGTAAATATGGTCATATATTGCAAACCGCGGAAGCATTTCCGCTAAGGTTGAGAGATAGAGGTTTTAATCTCCACTTCGCAGTTCACATGTGAAGCAGAGTAAGATACATACAGGATCATTCATACTTTTAAAACAATAAACTTGAAGATTCTACTACTTTCTCGTCGTGATCTTCGAACCAGCGCTTATTGCAACAATATTAATGGCATGTTCTGATCATTTAGCCCATGCAAAAGTCGTGGATATAATGTAACCCACAATCCTTCAAATGTATTTTTATGAACAAGGAATATACGACCCTACTTCTTGTTTCACAACATTTGCTGAAGTATTGGAGCCGAAAACACCACTCTCGTTCCAAATATCTCGGTACAAAAAGTCTCAATCGATGATATGGCTTTAGATAATTTAGAAAAGCTATATGTAAAACGAACCGAGCATCTTGAGGATACCCACAAGTTTTGGTATCGCATTGGGTAATTTTGCCTTCCAGTAAAGTTGTTCATTAAAAGTCAGTATAGTATATTTTATTTTCAGTCCAGTTGCGGTGGGAGCATAACAATTTAGGGGTGGACGAGCAAACCCAAATGTAATTAAATATTCGAAGACTGCGGGAAATTGTGTAATCGTCATCTTGGGAGAGGGGTCATAACGGAGGGGTTTAAATTAAGGAGAGGGGTGCCAAATTCCAGATTCTAGATTATTTAGCGACCTGGCGTTAAATTTGTTATGTTTGGAAGTTAAATTTTTGATAGACAATTTCTATAACTTACATTACGTTTTTCTCCCCCCTCAATGGGTCTCCCCCCAGTTAGCCTCCATACTGTGGTCAAGTGGCTAGAGCATCGGACTTTCCGGGTCGGGTGTTCCGAGTTCAATCCCGGGTGGGTCAAACCAAAGACTTGAAAAATGGTACCTACTGCCGTTGTGCGTGATGCTCTCCACAAGCAACTGATAGTAGGGGATACGATCCAGTACCCCACAACTGAAAAAAGACCGTGGGCGGCGCTAGTTAAACCCAAATTTAAAAGGTGTGGCGTAAAACACTAACTAACCTAACCCCTCCTCACTACGCGACTGAACAATACACAGCGTAGGCCGCCTAATCATAAATTTTATTGTCATAATGTGATATTTTGCGGCTTATTTTCGAAATTAATTTCAAGTAATTCTGTGAATAAATGAGAAATCGTATAAATACAGGATAAAATAAACAACTTTTATTTCTTATGGTACAGTTCCTTTCAGACCTGTTCAAACTGACAAAACTAGTGAGTGTTAACTCTCAGCTAACAGATATGCCCCATAACAGTGTTTATCCATTGACTGTCTACTAAAATGTCATTGGCGTCCAGTCGCAGTCTCGCATCCACTTATTCTGTTTTTTTTAGAATAATCATTACAGTAGCCTACGTAGATGCGATTTGGTGCTAATATTTGTCATGTAAATTTTTCTGTTGAGGAATTTTCATTTTTTAGGTTAAAAACATTTTTAACACCTCACCCCTACAAGAAAATCTAGCTCAAAAGGAATATCAGGCAAACTTTTTTTTTGTCAAGATATGATTGGGGGGCACGTGCCTACCCATGCCCCCCCCCCCGTGCCGGCGCCACTGCCTTCGTCAAAGGGGCACATTTTTTTGCCACGAGGGCACATTTACTACTTTGGAAAGAAGTGGGGGCCACGTACCCCCAGTGCCCCCGGCTCCTACCCCCCTTATTGCTGGAATATTCTTTCATGGTGTTCGGATCGGCTCGATCCAGAAGATGTTTAGGTCGCTGAGGAACGCCGAAAATGTCGCAATCCAATCGACAACGGGTAACATTTGTTGGTTACTATAGATAGGCCAATAATCTATTTTCCGCATTTTCCACATCATTGATTATGGTTATACGTGTTTAGTGTTAATTTTAATTTGGTTTAAACTTTTCTTCCTTTAAAATTTTAGGGGGGGGGGGCGTCCCTCCACTGAAAAAAATTAGAAGGGACATGAAAATTTGGCTAAAGTGGCAATATGTATGGCTTGTATTTGTATAGCGGTATCGCAAGTAGTTTCATCTTGAGGGGCAAGCGGTGTTAAGAAAATTCTCATAAGGGTAAAAATTTCGCATGTTCGCGTGCTCCATGCGCAAGTAAAAAATTTCGAGCGCTTAACGCTCAGATATATGGGTGTTCTTCAGCATCAGAGAAAAAAGTGTTTAGGTTTTTGAGGAAATCTCAGTCCCACCCAACAAAAATTCCTGCGTGCGCCACTAAGTCAGGGAAATCCGATGTGTTCCCCCTCCCTCTCCAACACCAATGAATTCCTGCACACGCCACTGCTATTTTGCGTCTTATTAATCTCATATGGCAAAAAATCAAATTATTTTCCCCTTTCAAATTCCTGGATACGCCCATGCTTTCATATAAGCTAAGGTTGCCGGTTGGGCTTATACTATCATACTGGAACAGAATTGGACAGAGGGACCATAGCCCAGACTGAATGTGCTTAGTCGAGGACCATAGCTGACACACTGGTATTAATGCGAACACCAACACCATAAGTAAACCATTTTTTTTGTGTGTGTCCTTTCGGGAAAAATCATGGCGTGTCTAGACATTGTATAATTATTTTTTTTTGATTCGGATAACCAGGGTCTATTAATTATATACGTCCTTTACGCGAAAACTGTTGGGTCCTAGTGTTTATTCGATCAATGCTATATTTTACACAGTGTATTGATACTGCATGTGCAGCAACGAACAAATGGTCATTGACCTCAGTCACATAATTCGACTACAGCCGACAAGTGACTTAATGAAGTAATCTACCAAATGGAGTAGCTTCCCCACACCGGTTACAAGAGTGATTGCTGATTGGATTTAGTTGGAATTTTAGAAAACATATTTTTTTTGCCCCACAGACAGCAGGCAATTGACCTCAGCGACGCATGTGCCGAAGATCAGTTCTACGAAGCCGTCCGTGGAAGGCCAAGAACGCGCAAGCGAAGGAGGGAATTAAGCTACAGCGACGTAAAGAACTATCGCCGTGGAAATAATAGCCATGACAACCGAAAAGGTATGTAGCTATGTTTTTAAATGATACAAAACACTACAAGAATGTTTGATGTTTTCTTTCCTTGGGTCCATTTAACATTATCAAAATAATACAAAAAGAACAACTCCGAAACATTGTGTTTGTGCCGTTATTTTAAACACTTTTCATCTACTTCATTTTTTCTCTTACTCAGATTCGACAGGCGGATCTTTTACGCGATACCATGACCTTTACGATTCTAGTGACGATGAAAAGATCATCCAATCCAACGGATCCACTAGACGATCCCAGCGGACAAGCATATCTTTACCAAACCGGAAGCCTCGTCACACAATAAGCGTCTCCACCCAGACGATTTGCTCACTCGGTGAAATATCGAAAACTCGTCCACCGTCCGAACGAATCCAAAATATCAATCAAATGCCCCGTAATAAAGTGAAGGACCTATCTGAAGTGCAATCACAAATGAAACAGGACAGGCTAAAACCATTCTTCCAATGGGCTTCAAAAAAGAGCATGGGTTCAAAGCGGAGTGATATTTATGTAATTCCGACTCCAACCTCGTACTCAAACCTTACAAATAGAGAGCTCGATTACATTAAGTTGTGTGTCATGACAGAGGAAGCACTTAACCGACCACTACCCTTAGCGTCAAACCGCACTGTATTCAAATACTGGCTGAAGACCTACGGCATCGCACTTACAGGTCTACTGCTCCATGATTCATCTGATATTGAGACTTCTGATGATGACGATGACGAACCGTATGACAAAATTCCATCAATCAAACTTAGCCAACATCAGTCCCTTACTACACGACGGGGAAAAGTGTTGGATGATCCAGAACGTTATGCCGTTCAACCTATAAATAACAATACACTCGGTAATCATAGACCCGATTCACCCGAACGTAGTTTATCATTGCAGAACGTCAACAAAATTTCAATCGACGCAAGCACTACCACCTCCGTTGATGTGGACAAAGACGAAAAACAACACGTTGAATGTACAGAAATGAACGTAGTCTCATCATTTCTGAAATCTGTAACAGAAATCTTTGAACGTACATCTAGCGAAAAAGATAAAAAATCACAAAGTAAATATGAGGGTTGTCAGCGCGAATCGGGGTTATATATTACAACCAAAGAGCTTAGTGACAACAGTCCATCCACAAAAAGTCAAGCAACACAGACACATGAACAGAACTACCTCGTTAAAATACATCATGGAAAGGATGGAGAGACAATGAACACACAGCCGTTGTCCACTGTTGTTGAACACACAGACAAACTAGCATCTCTTCTTGCAAATCAGTTGGACCTCCGAAGTAAATCTGAGTGTGAGTTAAGGGTATCGTCAACCGATAATAACCTAAACCATGCTTCTACTCATAATCAGCCAACAGAGTCGAAAACACATGGAATCCCCGCTACCAAACTATCTCAACATAAGGCTGATGAAATAACAACAACAACGCAGGTCTTGCTCACCGATGATGCAGTTGAACAAACAGCCAAAATAACATCAATCCTTGCGGACCACCTGAACCGCAGAAATATCAGTAATTTGAAGAACGCGGGTAAAAGGAAAACGAAAGTAGCCACGCAGAGAACTGCAACGATGTTATCCGTGAAGATTCAAACGAATTTAGACACACGTGGTGGCATAAGACGAATTCGACCTGCATCTACATCTTCCAGTTCCGATAGTAAAGTCTTGCATACACCGAGACCACCAACACTTCCAAAACCTAACATGGTAACGGGTCGAAGAAGAAGAGCGGTTAACCCTAGCGATGAAAAAGACGACACTACAACACACATAGCATTTGCCACAGCGCTGGATCAGCCTCGTAATGGGAAGTTCAAACCTGTACTACCTAGGTCTAGGGCAGCGATATCTACTCATGTGACACCTGGAAAATCTAGGGTAAGACTATCATCAGCCAAAAAAGTTAACGAAGTTCTAAAGTCTCCAAGAGAAGCAAAAACGATTTCTCTTGATATCCAGCAAACACAATCAGAAATGATTCCCATCGATATCGAAAAGGTCTCACCTAAGACGATACAGTTTTATGCCGAACACAGCCATCCTCCCAACATTACTTCTAAAAATAATCAGTCGGTTAAAGAAATTATTCCCGTTGATAAACCACAGACGCTACCAAAAGAGGCACCACCGGTAGTTGACTCCAGCGATAATTACAACAGTTCTACTGACGCTGATAATATTCATATGATGCCCAGCAATGCAACATCGTATACAACGGACAGCCCTTTGGAAGACAACTCGGTTGATTTGCAGTCCAAACTGATGGAAGTGGTTGAGTCTGAAGGTAAGCCGACGAGACTAATAGATTCGATGCCACCACCTGTCTTGTCCCGCCGTGGATTCTTAGGGAGCTACGACAACCAGACAAATATCACCGAATCACAACCTTACACGACTGGCGATGCCAACCAATCGGATCCCTTAAAGTCAAATGACCTAATGTTTAAGAGATCTGTTACACTTAATAACTTTGCTGAGATACATGCTCGAAAAGGACAACTTACTCCAATAGAAACACCAGAAATATCGTCAAATCTACCAGCATACCATAATGTGTCGCCATTAGCTGTTGGTGTTTTGCCACCTCGCCAAGGACTTTTAGTGCCCATGTTGGCAGAGAATATATGCACTTCTACACAAAATGAAATTAAACCCCCTCAAACCAAATTCGTTATAGAATCTAACATTACACATTTAAACAACGACGTATCCCCATTAACTGTCGGCGTATTGCCACCTCGGCGTTCCGTGTTAACACCTGTATCTTCGCTCTCAACGGCTCCGTCATCCAGTCTGGCAGACCATTTGAGTGCAAGTTCTTCCAGCAAAAAGGACATGAAAAAGGACAAAGGCAAGAAAAAGAAATCTAAAAAAGATAAGAAAAATACAGACAGCAAAGGTAGACGATTTTCAGAAACTGAAATTTACCCTAACGACAGGGGCATGTCCCAAGATGTCGTACCGAACGCCGAATTAAGATACCGGAACAGTCTCGCACAGGGCTCACATCAGTATACCCCACCTGGTTTCATTGAACCCATTCAACGATCACGGCATATCTCACAGGATATGGCGCCACGTCACATTGGTCCACTAACGATCACGCCATCACGCCCAATGCTTCACCAAACGCCCTTAGGAATGAGACACCAGACAAACCGTTCCCTCGCTTCTGCTCCATTAACAGGCCTTAGAAGGGGAAGGAAGGAAATAACGAGAATCAAGAGAAATACTTTACCTGCAGGCATGGAGCGACAAAGTGAAATCCCTGGCCTTGGTAAGGACTATTTACAACCCAACAATCAACCCTCATCACGATCGCAAAGGCGTACAGTGGATACTGAGGAAAACCAAGGTCGTTTTTATAAACAGCCAATGGATGAACTTCTTTACCAGCAGATGGAAGATGACAAATATCCCGGTCACGAGGAAGCAATCTATGGTGACTACGAAAACGATTGTTACATCATGCCACATGCACCACCAGTACATATGCACAGGGCTGTGCAAAGTGAGACAGTGAGTACATACGGGCAGGATTGGTCAGGTGTTATAGAGATGGAAATTGGATGAGGTGTCAAAAGGATAATATTATGCTTTTAATCTAGCCCACTATAAAAAAAATCTTTTCCTCTTCGTACCATATCTTTGACATCTCTATTGAAGAGATATAATGATGAAGAGGAAGAAATTATCAATCTGTTAATAGTATACCAACCACACGTTATCACTGCAAAGCCCAAATTTGTCATTCTCCTTTTTTCTTTTTTGTAGAATCACTGGGATCACCAACGATTTAATGATCCACTTTACTCGGAAGAACCAGTACTCTTTCTGCAAGATGAGGGCGAGCTCGGACTCGAGACCGTGCTAGCGCTCCCACCAACGAGGAAGGAGTACATGGACTCCGACTTCTATTAGAGCGTCTATCTCTTCCCGCCCCTCTTAGAGGTGCGGGGAGAGATAGAGATACTGGTGAGGGAGAAACTGGTGAGGGCGCAGGGGATTGAAAGGGAGAAGAGATCCCCAGTACCTCTCACAACCTTCGCACTTTCTCCTCCCTAACAAGTGGGGAGATATATGAGGGAAACAAGGCGTGCAATTAATTATCAGACACCGCCTCATCCATTTGTTCCTGGATATAAATTCAAGTTCCTTACATGTTACCATAGATAGCGCTATGTCATCTCTGAGCGATAAACCGCCAAATACCGGTGTCATCGCCATACCAATTCCGTCCTCAAGACTTCCCTTAAAGTATCCACCAACAGACGAATACTATTTTGTTCAATTCGACTTTATGAAGTTGAATGAGTATGACTCTATATGGATGCCGACCTTGAGGTTCTCGTACCAGTTCAAGGCTTTACCAATGAAAAAATACTACGAATGGAAGAAATTCCTTTGTCTTCGACAATCGAACGAAGCTTACTGCTGCTTCACCACATCCAGTAATTTACACACGGAGTAATGCACACTTAGACAGTGAGTACTGTGAGACCTAACCATATGATACAATAATTAGCATAATAGTTATGAAAAAACATCACCGTTTCTCTTTCTTCCACGTATTTCCTCTCCGCCCAATTTCTACCAGACGCCTTCCTATGTAACTCGCGTGATGAAGATCCATCAATTTCGCACACAGAGGGTTGCCAAAGATACGGAGAAGTCACAGTGCTAAATGTGGCGATGTTATAAGTATCTTTAAGACTATAATGATGTAAAGATCATACTGAAGGAAGGATATCCCATGAGATCGGCGGTTCGACGAAAGGGGAGTAATCATCCCTCCCTTACACAAATCATATAAACGGGGGCATATAACTTGGAAGAAAGTGTATTCACCTAAGTCAAGCCAAAGACTTCAAGCGACGAGAATGGAATGATGAAAGAAAAAGGCGGTCCAGGAAATGATACCTCACACCATTGCATCTTTTACATCATCTTTTTACTACTAATCTACTTGCGAACGACTGTGAAAACGTCATTCGACCGATCGTATGTAAATCGGCTATCCATGTCGGATTAATAGGTCAGTGGATTAATAGATGATCGACCTATATGACGTATGTTTCCATCAGGGCGTACAGGCAGATGCAGATGTTCAGCGGAGCAGTAAGTATGACATACGGAAATTCCTAACGAAATATGTCTATTATTATTTATTTTCTTGCTCGTGACGTCTTGTCCATATGCTTAAACATAAGTCGAAATCCAAGAATCTCTTGTATTGGTAAATTATTATAAAAACGCTACACATTGTACTGGTTACATCGACAGTCTGGCTGAATTTTGGAACAAGCAATAACATAATGTATATTGCATCAAACAGAAAGTGACAACTCTTCTTTCATTTAAATATTAAATAGCCTAGTTTAACATTTACTTCCGTTTGTTTATATCTTCGACAGCACCACCGAAAAAATGGCAGTAATCTATTCTAAGCCAGAGGGAGACGAGGATGCACGACCTGCTTGGCCTAGAGCAAGATGCTACTGTTCGTGTTCCTGTATGATGTAGAGCAACGTAACCTGACCACCGAAACTACATTGTTTCACACATGTTGACTACAAGTCTCTATATTATACTCCGTCTGTCATATGTGTTTAAATGTAAGATAAATGCTTCACAGATACAGCGTTTAAATCCACACCCATGGCGTCCTATTTTAATTAGTCTGGGGCGGCGATCTGTTTGAAATATGGGGGGGGGACATCTGGTCGGGCGAGCGCTTTGCGCATCCGGCCAGGGGCAGGGGTGTGGCCAATCTTAAATTTTG
>JAODFY010284697.1:0-14155 GCA_027580055.1 Paracaudina chilensis | reverse complement strand
ATTTGCAAGTACATATTTATATACAAGTTGAAACACCTAATAACTTGGAAAATTGTCAGTTTCTCCAATCAATTCAGTTAGAACATTTAATTAACCATAAACCTTGATACCAGAAACCACAGGCTAGCCTGTTTTTATTTGTGTGAGCTGGTTCTGCAGGCTTTCGTCTCGGCCCACACACGCTTGTCATTTGCATTGCCACTGTACGTACATTACCGAGCATGCACCCTATTTTTAGTACGCAAAACCAAGATATGTAATACCAAAATATTGCCAAAATCGAAAAATTGTTGTTGTTCAACTTAATGTGCGATGGCCTTCTTTTTTTTAGAGAATATTGAACAGGATTTAAGTAACGACGTTTACACGAGCATATAGCATTACGACTGTATATTGGTGTAGTTGCGCAACAATGTGAACTTGGGAAGGAGTTTCGCAAATTTATGATTAACAAATTATAATGCTTTGGATTTACCTCAATGTATTTTTACATAAACGATTACAACATTTGATCGGACTTCAATGGATATTATAATTGAAATCCAATAATAGACGTAAGTTTTAATGCAACGGATATTTTCTAGCTAGACACGTGTTTGTATTACTGGGGACAATTGCGTTATTCACAACCGGAGCACTCGGCTAAAACATATAGGCTAGCTCGCCGTATGGTAAGCTTGCTCGGCGCTGGGTTTTATTAATTACAATCTATAGTATATATTATATATAGGCATATGTCGGCGCGTATCTCCAATTATCAAAATTTAATAAACTATCAGAAATTTCAACAAAGCCAAGTTAGAAATTGAATGACAAATTGAGCTGAAATTCTTATTATGGAGATGAAAAATCATGATTTACGCGAAATTTCGCGCGAACAGCAAAATTCCGCAAATAACATGTGGTTATCCGCGATCGCGGATTCTCCAGGGCCATACTAATATCGTTAAAAATTTGGCTGATTTAGTACTCTCGTTAAAAATGGTACGAAACCTTAATCCTAACTTTCAAATTGAAAACATGAAATCAATCATTTGATCAATATAGTTTGGTTATATTGGTAGAAGAAACCCTCGACAGATTGTGTCAAATCACAAGGTGATTTTGCTTATTTATATTTTTTTCGCCTTCAATATTTGTTTTCAAAGGGCGATTTTGTAACTTCGCCGGGCGAATCGCCCACCGCCCGTCTATTTTGAGCGCTGCTATGCTCGCAAAGTATAAAGTTTGAGCACTATTCAACTGGCACATATGCCTGAGGGCATTATGAAACGAAAAACATCACTCCTTTCCTCTACGCTATAATCACCTAGCAGGAAATCAGTATACCTTCCATTATTTCAGTCCTGACATGACTCGGCCGGGATTCACACCCCGACCCTCGCAAAAACAATATTCTGACAAAATTTTCAAAATTATCTGATTTTTACGGTTTATGAAAACAATTCACCCTACCCCTACGAAAAACTATTTTTTATAAATTTGAAAATTTTGACTGAATATATACCCTTTGGAGGCTGAAGCCCCAAATCAATTATATTTTCATTCATGTTTTGTTCATTTTGGGGGACACTGGAGCTTTCCTGGATACGTCCCTGGTCATAATTGTACAGTACAGCGTGCAACTGATGGGATTAAAATCAATTCTTCTGAGACATTTTGTCTTGCGAGGGCGGAATGAAATCCAATACTTTCTCGAGTTCCTAGTCCATCAATTTGTCTTTCCGGCCTTCGGCAAAATTGAATTCAACCCTGAACATTTTTCCACATAACGAGAATTTTCTGAAAATGTGCCAATTAAACATTCAAATAACTTGACAGACAACGTATCGCTCTAAAATCACAAACGAAAATTATGTCATGCAGTCATATTCATGCCCATTGCGTTGTTTCTTGCGAACTAGAAATATAATATAGGGCATTGAACTGAATTGCTAAGAAAATTGAGTTTTGGTCTCCCCAGGTTGGGAGGAAGTAGGGGAGATGCAAATGATAAGCCACATACAGATAGTTTACGATATACATGTGAAATACATGTGAAATACACACGTATTAATTTTAAAAGCCACCTGATATGGGTGAACGAGAAGGAGAAGAAAGGGATATGTGGGTGTTAGTGTCATTATCGGTATATTGAAAGTGATCTCAGTAGGTTTAGGTTGCAATGAAAATCAATATAAAATCAATCATATAAAACAGCCATGCAGGGGAGAGAGAAACGAAGAAGGAAACAGTGTTTAGAAAAGTCATTTCAGGGCCTTTTTTAACATACATACTGGGAGGGGCATGCCCTCAGTCCCATGTGCGGTCCCCCCCTCCCCCACTCAGCTCATTTGGTCCACCCAGTAAAGGTCCTTTTTAGCATGTAAAAAATGATGATACAATCCTGTGCTGAATCCTATGTTGAGCTCAGGTTTTGAATCCTGTGCTGCGAATCTTGTGCTAGGTTCATCTTGGTTACCAAATAACTGTATGCCCATTCTAATCCAGTGTTTCCACCTTTAAGGATATATACTCATTTACTTGAATTCTCAACTGTTGTTGAACTTCTTACTTAGGAATGATTTGATGGAATTTATGTTTTTTTTTTGTATAATAAAAATAACTCATCCTACCATAAATGTTTTTCAGGAAATATATTGAAATTTAGGCCTTTTGGAAAATTTCGGAGCTCTCATTTGGTGGATTAACATTTTGATATGTGGAAGCACTTGTCTAATAGTGTTTTCGTACATATGCGGGAAACGGCCTGTTGAACTGAAGGAAAACAGGAAGGAAAATACGTTTCCATGACGTTTTATGATTTCATTCCCGATTGAGGACGGGGTGAAAGTCATGATTCTCAGCATTTTCTCAATGGTAGCCTAGGCCTGTATACATAACGACCCCTAGCCTATGGTTGCCATGGCATTATGGTTATCGCTTACGCTTAGGCCCCTAGGCTTCGGCTAAAGTTACGATCCTATAGCATTAGTCAATGGCTCAACGGCGAATCAGGGGCATGAATTTAGAATCTGTACTACAAGTTAGCTGGCTTTGATTATGTTCGCCATGTACCAAACCGTACAATATTCTTGTACTGAAGGTTACCACCAGTAATAATAACCTATTTGACATTCTCACCATGTATCTTTAATCGAGCCTTAAATCATCCTTATTCTTGCTTATTGATTGTAAAGCGCCACCAAACATGCCACATGAGAACTATGGTATATTTATTATAGGGCCTCAGTATTATATTAATTATTGAATTATAGGCCTAAGGAGGATTACATAAACTTTCTTTCCTTATTACAGCAACATCCAGCATGCACAAGTTTGTATAGCTTATACCTATTGGACATTGAAACATCCCACAATTCCTTGTGCAAGAAAAAGAAAGTAGTTGGATAGAAAAATCCAAACTGATTCAAAGAAGTGTCACAAATTAAGCCAGTTCTTTTACGCTATTATAGGGAAGGCTAAGTTTAATGAGGAATGTCAGACTCAAGAAAAAACCCAGGAAGAGAAGGGCATGAACCCTCTAGTTTAAATTTGAAAATTGCCGTAAGACAGTAAGTTTTGTCAGGTGTTTGAAGAGTTTATAGTGCGAACGGCATTTGTTGCGATGGGCTCAAGAAATTACAAGATGTTGTAGATCATCTGAAAGGGCCACCACATGAAGCAGCTTTAGAGAGAAAGAAGTTGGAACAAATGTGGCAGTCTAAGGACCAGCGTCATCCATGGGAAAAGACATTAAGAGCTGCATCTAAGAACCCAGCAGTTATTCAAACCCTAGTCGAAATGGCAGTTGATGTTTATAATGACAGTAATTTACTCACTCTAGCTGCTTGGTCATGGCCATCACGATCATTGGCCCACTTACATGCTGAACGACAACTGTAGGCAAGTAAGGCAAATAGATGGCTCTGTAGACTCCAGACAGCAGGATAAGAAATTTGTGTTTGTTCGTTTCAACACTGTCGATGACCCGTTATCTATGCAAACAAGGTTTGTTTCTGCCAGGGAAAGTGAAAAACGAGGTGCAGAAGGCCTACTAGATGCACTCGTTGGTTCGCTCACTGAAATTGGAATTACGAAAGGAGACATAGAAACAAAATTTGCCGGCGTCACAACTGATGGAGAGTCTGCTAATACAGGAAGAATACCTGGTTTGTGGGCACGAATGGAGAAGTATGTTGGACACCCATCAATCAATTATTGGTGTGCATGCCATCGTTCCGATCTTGCTATGGAAAATGTGATGCAGGCTGTACCTGAACTCAAGTTATGGAATTCACAGTTGGTAGGTGTAGCAACATACTACCGTACTTCTGGGTTGCGCACCCAAAGATGCAAGCCTTCCCGTATATCATGAAGTAAGGTTTGCCCAGCATCTGATTCAACTATGTGAAGCTGTCTTGAACAATCTTGATGGCGGCCAGGAACATTGGAACAAGATAAATGATGCACCACCTGGGACATATGACAAGGGAGAAATATCACGTGCAAAAGGATTCATCAAGGTATGGAAAGCATCGAGTTTCAAACATGGCTAATCATGGTTTCATGGTTGACATTTCTTCGCTCTACAGAGATATAACTCTTCAGAAGTTAGAGCTCTTGGAAAAGAACCCATATCCAGGTAAGCAAAACTATTTTAGTACTGTGAAATAGCTTTCATGATTAATATCCTTTATTGATGTCGGATCATTGTTTTAATTATTTTTAGTTGACGGTACTTGCATGATAAAACAAAGGTGTGCCCAGGATATGTTATGTACTGCCATCTAATGTTAAATGACATCCTCCTAAAGCAATTTCTTATTAATTTTAAGCTGCGGACAGCAGCTCTATTATATACGGTTGTGTCTCTCTGTGAGTGTGTTGGTCACGTTTGCTATATATTCACTGTTTTCCCTACCAGATAAAACTGCCTCCAATGGTGGACAAGTTAAGTATATGACCTCCTTGACCCTGACATATACTTTTTTTGTCAGGGTTGGTGCAGAAATCAAAGATTTAGAAGGCATCGTATACTACCCATAATGAACAATATTATGATTTGCTGGGAAAATTAGAATTGCTTTGCCACTCTGAACAATAGTAAGATTTTGTGAGTGGTGATATATTAAGCTTTGTTTAACGGTGTTCTTTCTGATTTGCTGCTAAAATTCACAAAGTCAACTCAAATTCCTTTCACGGTCACTTGATTTAAAGTCTGGAGTTGAGATAGTGCTGGTTTCTGTTCATGCTTGTTCAGAATTGTGTTGCCACTCTAACAACAACATGATTTCTGATGTCATGAGGAGCCCGATTGTAGAGAATGTATTCAGATCCTTCCAATGCTCTTATTTTAAGGGTACTTTCTTTTTTATTTTATTAGGCAAGACTGAATGATGAACAGGATGCTATTCTAAGCGGTCTCATCAAGATTACTACATCCACGACTTCCAGGGAACTTCCAGGGTGTGAGAGATCAACAAGGATTCGTCGATGCAGTTTTTTGAAAACTTTGATGAAATGAGACCTACATCTGCAATTTCTGTGCTGAGAGGAAGCAAGCAGCCAGTGACTGGGTTTTTATCAAGCTTTTGTGTGGTTACACAGTATGACTGTCGAGAAGTGTGATTCCACTTACAACATACTCTACTCTGATCTGAGAATGTCAACAGACATCGTAAAGGATGCCTCTCCACTGTGTGAAAATAGCCTCATTGGTCCAATAGTTAGCTTTGCCAACTGCCGCAGATTGTCCCAGTTTCCACCTTCAAAGCGATTTTACCAAAGAAATTTGTTCTAAGACAGTTAGCCTTTTAAAAGAATTACAAACATGAGGTCTCAAAATAAAGAATGTTAAGATGCAACTTGCAAGGGCTGGGAAGTTCCATTTTCGGCAATCAGAGAGGCATTTTGGCAAAAAAAATCTTGTACGCTACGCGCCAACCGATGGTGGCGCCCCGCTTAGATGGTCCCCTTTTAAGAAACCTATTAAGAAATGGCCCACCCAGTAAAAAAATCTTAAATAAGGCCCTGAGTCATTTGTGAGTTAAAATGCAAGCAATAATGTTTTGTTTTTTTAATCAAAGAACCGGCACAGAGACGCACTGAGAGCACTTTATATTCATTCCTCGCGCAGATATACACTATTAACAATTTGGGTAAATACCCGCCCGACGTTGTGTCCGTACTTTTTTGAAAACATCCGATCCTTTGACTTAATCTGGCAACTGGAATTCTTTAGTAGCATACATAATGAAAACGTTCCGTGCTACGGTACGTTAAGAACAAGTTGTGACACTAGAGTAGGTCTTAACTTTTGGTAATGCTTCCCGAAAAGTGTGTTCCACCTTACCCAGTCGCCAAATTTTGAAGAAATAAAGATGCAATTAGAAGGAATATTTAAATATAGTCCTCAGTTTGAGTGATTGTTGTCAGACACTATTAGCCTGCTAGTCATGATTGTCAACTCAGGTTGGAACTTTGACGTCACGCGCAACATCAAAGGCAATGTGATGTCGTTAGCGTAACCAAAAGTCATGGGCGATACAGAACGAAGAATATTTTTATTTTGCAGAGAAATAAAATCGATAATAAGATAAGCTTATATAGTGTTATATATTAACCAGATAATATCAAAGGCATACCCACAAATTTCAGATGTGGGACAAATGTTGAAAGCGGCAGTTTATAGAACTCTATATGCATCCAGGCGTTAATATAACTGAATTGGTTACCGGTACCGGTATATTATATTAAGGTTATATTTCCAATGTTTTATTTATATCGAGCTCCATAATGGTTAAATGTATTATACCCGCCGAGTCCTAAGAGGTCTTCAATGTCCAATTATAATTCTATGTGAGTTTATAGTTACACACTCAATGGAAATCCAGGAGTACCCGGACTGACGAAAACTAGACTATAGCCATCCTTTGAGGACTATGCACTCTTACACCAGTTATAAGCCTTAAATTAAAAAGCAATTGAATATTTTGCATTTTTGGCAGTTTATGTGTAATAGAATAACCTATCAAAACCATATCACACTGATTGACGTGCATTACATTTATCAGGAATGATGCTTTATATTTGTCAACATTTTTTACCAAAAAAATCAAGATAACTACAGCCTATTTTCAATGATGTACAATCAACGATGTACAATCAACGATAAATGAATCGAGTAACGCGTTATAAATCGATTATAAATCGATTTTTTGTTAGGATTTTTTCACAGATAAAATTATTTTTATAAAGTCTTAGGCATCTGTACCTCCACATGTCCCACATTCGACGTCGCTGTATACATATTTACTTCATCGCGTGCGAATTTTACTTTACTCTCAAACTGAAACTTTCTTGCGACATCGTTGTACAAAGCGCGAAAATATCACCCACCTTCAGTGAGACTACGACCCAACCCGAACATTTCCTTGGATGCCACGCTATGCGGACCGCGGGAAAATTGTCTATGTCATACAAAATAACCCCCGGTTGAGAAATTTTGCATTTCCTTGTGGGCTAATACAAAATGGTGCTATTTTTAGTACATTTATGTAGTATGTGTTTTATTTTTCCGGTGATGATTATAAAATTAGGGGACAACGCCCAATGCCTCCCCATACCGCTACTGGTATATATTCTTTGTTTAAGCATAAACATCATACATGTGTAGTTCGTATACATATTTAGAATGTGGATTGTACACTACGCGCTGCCAACCGATGGTGGCGCTCCGCTTAGATTATGGGCAGATCGCCGCCCACTTCCAGGCCAAGCCTCCTCAACACCGCCGAGAAATCCGGGATACGTCCATGACTGTATGCTCAAGCTAAAATGCTCAAGCTAAAGAGGGTTTTGAGGTTGTAAACAAGGTAATGTTATTCGGATCAAAGTAAACACATTGAAAAATGTATATGTTATTGCCTTTTTATCAGTGAAATATCGCCCAACGCCTAAAAATAGACTACATTTAACTCCGCATTTACGTCTTTGGTAGACGTTATCCTTCACTACATATAACTTTAAAAACTTTGGATTCTTGAAACCATGCAAATTAAATACGCAAAATTCCGAAACCACGGTTAATATTTCAAACATTTTCTGTTTATTATTCTATGGGCACGACAACTAAAACACATTGTTCAGTTATCGAAAAATTTCATTTCGATGTTTGTTGAATGTGTTGAATGTGTTTGTTGTTAATACCATGTCCATATATTTAAATTTTATTAACTGGTAACTCGAGCACAAAGTAGAAATCTAGCGCAAGCTTGTAAGAATTAATTATATTATAAGAGAAACGATCTATCAACTTTGAGGGGGAAATGAAATCCATTTCCCTCTGGAAATGACAGTGTTTCGTGATTGGTATTTAAGATATTTCTGAAAAAGAACACCGTTTTTACTAGTATGATCAAATTCGACTATAAAAAGCACATCGGCCATTTTTCGGGGCGATAAATATTACGCCCATGCACGCTAACGAGATTGAGATCGTTGTAGTCATGCAGGGCTGTGTTATCTCGTAGGATTCTCCGGCTGATCAGTTTTGAAACATTCGGGGGTTCATGTGACACCCATATAATTCTTTTTAAATTAAATTTTGGTCGTAATTCATCGTGTATGCATAAATGTTTTATGAATAATTAAATATCATTGATATCAACATTTGCAACATCATATACGATTTTTGCCAAAAAGACACTCATATACATAGGGCTATGCTATGATCAAATTATTAACTATGATGGGTTTCTACTCATGACACCGAAGGAACTTAAAATATTACATAATTAACTTTGAAACGATGAATGGAGCAAATATATATAAAGTCCTGATTTTACAGAATAAAATTCATATCTTATCAAACTAAACTACGAATTTTGGCATAGCCTTATATACATAGGGCTATGCTATGATCAAATTATTAACTATGATGGGTTTCTACTCATGACACCGTAGGAACTTAAATGATTACATCATTAACTTTGAAACGATGAATGGAGCAAATATATATAAAGTCCTGATTTTACAAAATAAAATTCATATCTTATCAAACTAAACTACGAATATAATTCATGAGATGTTAGGGATTTTGACATCACTAGGTGCAATATGTTTAACCACAAACTTGATGAGTAATTAACGTATGTGAAAGCAATATACGTGCTGCCATAATGAATACAATTATTCTGAATAATTCGTCGGGAATGAACGATTGTCATACTGAATTGTGCAAAGCAAGTTTTACCTAAAGCAATAACGCATTATTGGATTAGACACGTTTCTACCTATAACGCATAGCATTCATATCTGAGCGAAAGTTGACAGATTAGCAATTTTCAACACTCTCCATTGAATACTGTATATAATATTATATATATTTCTGAAAAATGTGAGGAAACTTGAATACTTAATGGCACATCCATTAATATGATGAATTATTTTTGGTAAGCTGATGAATAATTCCCGAAAATTACGCTCGCGCATAAATAGATGGTTTGGGTAAAACAAGACAGTGGAATTTACTGATTTCTTGAAATAGTTGATAATAACAGTCTCCCGCCTGCTTAAACCACTAGGCGAAGCCGAAGATACTGTAATATGAGTACTAAAAGAGTCTACATTATATATGTCGTTAGAACTTAATTAAATCAACGTGTACATTTGCTAGCTAAGTATAATCTCTATACTTATTCGCTATCTATCTAAAGGATATATCTCCCCAAAATTGCAATAAAAAAAAACATAATTTTGTAATGCCAATTAAGCCCGACGCCACATTGTTTTCAACATCGTCTAAGATAATTTCCTAGAATAATATTTAATGCTAGATGGTAACGTGAGTTGACATATTGGATGATATTCTATTGCCCTATTGGTTTGAAACCAATCCCATTTAATTAGACTACCGTGATTAAACACAGATACCTTTATATTAATGTCGTAATCCACTGCCAACTGTCTCTTTTGCTGTGCATTATTGTCGTGACGATAAAAATTTCCGCACGATTCAGTATTGGCACGTTTTTTATTAATAACTAATATTTTGTCCAAACCTTTACAACGGTGCCAAATCATTCCCACTCACATTTTATTGAAATAGTCTTGCATGGATCACGTCAACACGAGTTCTATTTCATTGCAATGTATACACTTTAGAGCAAGTTTGTACAATGCAAACGGTGGTAAGGACCATGGTGGTCCTGGCTAATGGACCCATACAGAAGCCCCACATTCCACTACAAATATAGACCTACCGGGGGTTAAAACATCTGCATGTTGCCTAACTTCCCGACTACGGTGGTGGCACAGAATGTTATACAAACTAAAGTTAAGGCGATTTCTTTATATTTCTTAGGATTAAGCTTAGTCCTACAAAAAATGCCTATACTCTGATTGGTCCAAGCACTCTGTGCCACCTTCACGTTCTACGTGCGTATCTATGGAACGCCAAAAGGATCACAAGTCACGCTGCAATACGAACAATGTACGATGCTAGGCTAAAAGCCATGTTGATGTACTAAACAGTTACGATGCTATGCTAAAAGGTTACTTTGATATGGTAAATGTTCACGCTGCTAACGTAAAATGAAACAATGTCGTATGCATACGCGTATGCATATTCATATGAATTTGGACTACATCATTATGAAGATAAGGGTGATAATATTTTCACTTACAAATAATAACATTTTCGAGGTTTTGGTCTCAACATGCCCACCGTTTCCCCATTAATTGTCAACACTAGCAATATGTTATAGCTTCCAAATTCACCAGAAATGGTCCCAGTAGCACGATGTATTGAAAAATGTTGACAAAATACCTCAGATTGGATTATTTATGGTTAAAAGGCATTTTGTGTTTGAAAATGCGATTTTTCAGGGGCTCCAAAATATTAGTTACCTTTGAGGTAAAAAAAGTTATTAAAGTTAGAGTATTTGGTCAATTAACATCATATGACTTCCAAAGGAAGGTGCAATGGCACAAATGAATGAAAATGTTAGGTATATGAAGGGTTACTAATGGATGTTAAAAGAGTTTTGGGGTGTAAACATGTTTTGGGGTGAACAAATACAATTTCGGGCTCAAAATTGAAAACAAAATTAACAATCTTTGACTTGTATATTTATTTTATGGTACCCAGAATGTATAACCTACTGCAACTGTTTTTTTTTAAATGAAGAATGCGTTGCCCTCTTGTTTTAAATTTGTAGGCCGCTGTTGACCTCCAAAACAATTGCTATCAGTCGTAATTTCCAAATGACCGTATTAAAATGTTTTTTTAATGTTTTTCATATGGGCCTTGAATGAAAATGTTACCTGTTATAAGCCTAATCCAAGTAGTAATTAAACATGTAACCCCGTGTGGTGTATTATTCAAATTTATACATATCATTGCATTGATCTATTTGATTCCACGCATGGTTAATATCACGTTGATTTTACGAGCTACATATTATAAACAAACATAATACAAGTACATTGACCTGATCCCTAGACAGTATGTACTGATAAGTTTACGCCAAACAACCCCAAAAGTGCTGAACAATATATATATATTTAAAGTGTTTGTCGTTTTGCAATGAAACACCGAAAACATTTAAAATAGCCGACGGTAGCTATACGGAATCATCTGTTCGCGTATTATATATCCCTTTTTGCCGTGAGTATCATCATGACATATGATAGCATATGACATATGGTAAGCTATTGATTAGCCGTTAAAGGCCCCACTGTCATTGATGTTTTGCAACAATAATTTGGGTTTACAATATTTTCGTATGTAAAACATTGTTATTTGTAATTCTGTGCTGTGAATTATTTGACGTTTCGAGACTGTACATTGTTTCGAATTTTCCAATGATACCGAATGGACACAACAACAAAGTAAATAACAACATGCCTTATGGTGATATAATACATCATGTTATAATAAATACAAACCTTTTAAACTGCGCAAATTCTCTCTAATTAATTAGTCTTATTAATAAACCGATGATCTATGTAATCTCAATTCAACCCTCGTGTCACCTGGTCCAACGTATTTACATTATATTAGACCAAAGGAACGAACAATATATATTAACGTGATATGCATATCCTGGAAAACAAAACGACACAAAAAGAAAATAACATGATATGCCCTATAGTGATATAATACATCATGGTATAATAAATAAAAACCTTTTAAACTGCGCAAATTCTCTCTAACTAATTAGTCTTATTAATAAACCGATGATCTATGTAATCTCAATTCAACCCTCGTGTCACCTGGCCCAGCGTATTTACATTATATTAGGCTAAGGAACAAACAATATATATTGAAGTAGTATTCATATCCTGGAAAACAAAACGACAGAAAAACATCAATGAAAAATATCAAAGTTCAAATCTTTCAGCTAAACATTTCAACTAAAACATTCTGATGAAACACTTCATACATAGGCACGAGGTCGCAGATGTTTGCCCCAATTAGACATCTGACCCTTATTGGACGCTCAAGCTGACAATGCCGGGCATTACCACTGCACACCTAGAAACATGCATATTCACCCAGGCACGATGTCGCATATTTTTGGGGGTATGGGTATATAAATATGTATTTAAAAAGGTATTTAATTCATGACAATTTACGCATCCAAAGTCCTCTAGTCCTTTTATCCAAAGTCTAAAGTCCTTTTATTCAGTCCTACAACTCAGATGAAAGACAAATAAGAAAACATGTAGCTTACAAGTAACTTACTCTGATAAGGCATCTGCTTCCAGAAAACTATGTGACTACGTATACATGCACCTATCTAGTCAATCTAGATAAACCCTCAGAAAAACTACAACAATTCTTAACAACGTCTTAAAATTTCACTAAAACGCTATACCAAACACATAAAATAAAATGATTCATAAACAACCTATGTCAAACAACAGTGATGCCTCACCCCTTATCGATTTTCCCGACTAAATCGATTTTAATACCCGACGGAAAATTACTTGTGTTTATACATAAATTCCCCACGTGCGATACGATAGTATTAAACTTCACTCGTTCAAGAGCACATAGTACATATAAGCAAAATAATGTACACAGGTCTAGACATGCACTACCATGCCATATGTTATTACGTACATAAAATCGAACGTGACGAGCATTTATCGTGTACTTATTATTTCCTTATTAGAATAGATCATCCAGGTATATGGTAATCTAATGATTAGTAAACATTTATGGACGACTTAATACTTAGTTAAACACAGAGGTAAGGATTCCATCAGTATCGCAGCAATCTCGCCCTGGGTGTTCCCCGCTAACGACTGCCAAATGTTTGCAATATATGAATTTTGTTTGGTGAGGTCCTAATTTCAACCTGTTACACCTTTCCTTCCTTTCAAAATCTCCTCCTTGAAAGGATTAAATGTGGGGTTGCACGAAGCAAAACCTACCAAACAGTCAAATTTTCAATTGGCTCAGTTGAACACTTTGGAAACTATGAATGAACACATCCCTGCTGTAGTAATTTCAAATACAAATATAAACACCTCAATGAGAAAGTTTACTAACATGTTCATTAAATTAGGAATCTATCAGTTTCCATTGTCACCGGAAACGCATGTGGATTCTCTACTTGCATCCGCACCTTTAACACTCACCCCATTTACATTGCTTGTACTGAGTCACATTGAGAACCAGTCAAGTCTATCGGCCCCATATATGGTAGGCAATTGATATGGTTGTCACTATATTGTGGCCTATTCCTATATGACTGTTCTTACTTTTCAATACTTCTCTGCATCGATGTTTCCAACCATATACTTTGATATACTTCGACACAGTCTTGCCCTGTGTACTACTGCCCTCTATCGCTTGGACGTTAGCGTACTCCGCGCAGATATACATGCGCATCCCCAGATATCCATCTTTTAGGCAATTAGGGGGGACACAATGTCTTAAGGGCCACCTATGTCTAGCATGCAGGAGGCCCAAAAGTATATATGCAATACATATTCAGCTTGAGAAGTAGGGTTTGAAGTAGGGTCGGCAATCCGATGAAGGCAAACATTTTTGCGCGCATGCACATATGTATACATAAATTTTAAGGTGTAATCATCTTGGCACATTTTTGAAATATATAACGGGGGGGGGGGGGAGGGGGACCCTCGCCACTTATACCAC
>JAODFY010284696.1:0-21136 GCA_027580055.1 Paracaudina chilensis | reverse complement strand
TGGAGTGACTCGAACCGAGGACTGTCAAGACTGAAAAGATAATAAATCTCAGTCAGTGATCTTGTAGTCCAGTCTCCTTCTGATGACACTGCCCTGGTTTACTACTGGCTGTAAAAATTGACACATTCCTCATTCAAAAAAGTTTAAAAAAAAACTGTCAACTAGGTACTTAAAAGTAACTTATTATTCTACTAGTTCAGCCTACTAAGGTTTTATAGATCACTTCTCTTCTCATTGTACAATGACTTTTGTTAATTAATATTACTTTGTCAATATATTTCAATTTTTGTACACTGAGGAAAAACAAATAAATGAAATGAAATGTGAGAACATTGTGGTCATGTGGTTAAGGCAGTTAACTTGTGATCTAAGGCTTGCATTTTCAAGTCCTGGCCAGATCATTTACGTTGTGTCCTTGGGCAAGGCACTTTATCTACATTGCCTCTCTTCACCCTACATGTGTATAAATGGGGTCCTGTGAGATAAACTGTCAGATGGGCGCTGTTTAGCTGCTGCCATGAGGAAGGATTGTCTGTAAGTTTGACAGGTTATCGTTGACTAGGGTAATATTGTTATGCGCCTTGAGCACCGCTATCGGTAAATATGTCTGCGCTTTATAAATCATCAATGTTATTATTATTATTAATTAAGAAACCTTCATCATTTTGTCAAGTCATGCTGAGTGTGAAGGTCCTCAATGCAACATCCCCTCAACACTTCCGTTTATAACAACTTGACCTTGTAGCAAATATGCTACTTATCTCCTTATTATACTTTACATCTTGTTAAGTGACAATAGCCCTATTGGCTGGGGTGGGGATTGGATAAGAATCAAATCTTGCATCAATAAACATGAAGTTCATAGCAGAATCATGTAATTGATATAGATGTGTGACAAATGTTCTATTTATCACACTGATACTGTGCTACTCACAAATTGAACCGCTTGGACTTTGATTTATCAAAATCTGAATAAGTCGACTGTCATGTAGACAGTCAGACAAAGTGTCAACGTGGCAAGCTTATTAGTAATGTTATGATATATGTTTCAATAAGTGCCATGGTTACTATGACAGATGGCAAAATTTAATGAGAAAATAACCGAGCTTTGTGATACCTCAGAACTATGTACTAGTATGGTAATGTACTTTCTATGCTATGAAGTGAGATATGTATACCGTGGATGTCACTTACCTCCATTAACTTCACTTTAAGCATGGCCCTGGGATCTTCAGTGACTGTGTTGCCACTTGGTGTCTACAAAAAGGAAACCAAAGTGTGAACGGTTACTTGATGTGTAGGAAAGCTAATAATTATTGCACCCCATAGTACAATCTTTACATAGAGTCAAATATATTGCACACTTAAAGCCAGTGCACATAAAAGCTAAAACATCCATCATGATTCTTGCACTCTGTGTAGAGAAGCCAAAGGTCATATGTTCTAGAGAAGTGATGTTCAGTGATATGATAGGGAAATTTAAAATTGTCATAAGTAGATCTCTTCTCACCCTAAATGAACTTGGACCTTAACCAAAAACGGTCTAGTATTTTGGTACTCTTTGCAGGAGTGCACATACAATGCAAATATGATCTCTCTTGATGTCACGGTTCTGGAGATATAGGCTTTTCTGATATTACGTTTTGACCTTTGCGAATGCCAAATAAGCTTTGACTTCTACCAATATGTACCTGCACAAATAATGGAAACTTACAAGCTAAATATCTGTCGTAGTTGCCTGTGTTAACAAGTTTTTCAAGATTTGACCTCTGCTGACCATAAACGACCTTTGACATGCTAAATTGTTTACAACATCTCAAACACATTTACACTCATATACCATGCAAACATGGTCTCTCTTGATGTTCAGATTCTGGACAAATAGGGTCTTCCAGATTTTACATTTTGACATCTGCTGATCCCAAATGAGCTTTGACCTAAAAAACACATAGGGTTCTTGCACACACATGCAAATACGAGAACTGCTGTAGTTATCTATCTTGATATATTCTGTTTTTATTGTTTCAATTGTGCAAAAGGTGTTGTAATACAAAAATGAAGCACATGATTACCATCTTTTATTACACTAAGTTATACTAGACACTGAGGAAAATCTTCCAACAGGCATCCAAATGCAAACCAAATATCTCTTTTTTTTCAATTTTTTTCAAAGTTTTGATTTGCAGATGCAAATCAAAACTGTTGATACTTCAAGCTCTCTAAAATCAGTTTACTATCAATACTGGCATTATTACAGGAGTTTAAGTGATAGAGCTTACAATTTACAATGGAAAATTTGCTTTTACCACTAGTTCCAGAGCAGCAAGTGGGATCTCAGAGACTGGGGGTGTTTTTCCATGCACAATATCTTCGATAAGGTACTCTGAGAGTAAGTTCAAAGAAGGCCCTCCCTGGCAAATGACTGACGCTACCAGTTGACCAGCTCTGAAATATGCACGGTCAACAATGTGCTGCATGCTGTTTGTTGGCACCATGTTACCAGCTTCTCCAATGAACAATCCACATTTTTGGAGGCCATGGATTATCAACTGGCATAGCTCCCGTGTTAATCCACCTCCGTCCTGACCATCTTCACCAAGAAATTTTACCTGTGATATAAGAGATATTGAAGTACTTAAGTTTTATGATTAAAAAGAAAGAAAAAAGACCAGAGTAAAGACCTTGAATGTGGTTACTTTGCCATACAGCAAATCAAATAATTAATATTCCTTAAAAAATACTACTTTACCGGCAAAAATTACAGTAGTAATTAATGTTGGGGTAATCACCATTTTTTTTTAGATATTGTTATGCACAAGGTTTTCAAGATTCTACCCCTGTTGACCTGAAGTGGCATTTGACCTTACCCAAAATTGTGCAAAAAGTTAGTACATTATAAGACTACCCTGACATGTAAATATGATCAGTATTGGTATTCATGATATAGAGTTCTTCAGATTTTCATATTTTGACTTCTGCTGAACCCAAGTGCCATTTGAAATCCACAAAATATGATAGGACTTTTTAACTCATTGTGGGAAAAACTTATCCCAAATATGAGATCTGTTCTAGTTACCTTTCTTGAAATTTGTTTACAATATTGTCCAGATTTACCGCCTCTGACCCAAAATGACCTTTGACCTGTACCACATACAATGGGGTTCTTGTACTCACTATAGCAAAGCTACATGTTAAATGTAAGATCTGTTGTAGTTATCTATCTCAAGAGATTATGTTCTAAAGGTTTTCAAGATTCAGCCTCTGCTGATCTTAAATGACCTTTGAGGTGCTCAACAATTATTTAATGATAACCAGCAGTTATTTTTACAATGGGCTTGTGGGTGATAAACCCACCTGACTATGAGCCAGCCGGGAATCGAGCCCCAACCCCACACCTCCCGATTGCTAAGCCTCATTGCTTTTTAAATGCCACTGCCTTTATCCACTCAGCCACAGCATCGGTATATTTAAAAGTTACAAGATTACATGATCTACCATGCAAATATGATCTCCGTTGATGATCTGGTTCCATATATATAGTTCTTTTTGTGATGAGATTCTCACATTGTTACTTCTGCTGACCCCTAATGAGATAGCGTGTTTACAACCTACAGCATCACATACACCCAAACATACACACACACCTGTTGGTAGAAACCATAAATGAAGAACATTGATAAGCCTGTTTTCAATATCCTGCCTTCATAGTCAGTGTTAAACTTAGTGTATGCGAACTGACATGAGATACAAGATCTTCCAACATTTGTGATGCCAATTAGAAATGTGAGAGTGCAAGGGTATTGCACGATTGATTTATGTGTGCCTATGTACAGATGGTTCAAATACAAAACAACTTCATTTCTTGAATGAAGACAGTTAGGTAAAACAGACCTTTCACATTCGTGAAAAGAATAGTGATCATCTACCATCTTCCAAGTTTGGAATTTTAGAACATTTTACTCCGTACAGTACATTTAACAAGGTTCTCAGATTTCAACCTCAAATAACCTGTCACATCCATTACAAAAATACAGATTGTTTGCACATGAAAAGCTACCTAGAAAACTAAGTTTAAACTTCTGGCAACTTTAACTGTTGAGGATATTGTCTTTACAGGCCAAGGTGCCACACACACACACAGACAAGCTACATAACCATCACAGATTCCTTTTGCCTTCAGCAAGGAACCAATAGTGAGAACATTTTCATACCTTCCATTTGTTTTTAATGTTAAAGCTCTTCCTCTGGAGCCATTTGTTAATGTCATTCCAGGCATGTCTCCTCCGAATGATTATATTCTGTTTATCCTCTCTAATCACTCTCTGTATGTGTTCATCAAGGACAACTTGTAAAGGTAGGTCACTGATGGATTGATAAAAAAACTAAGTGTTATACAACACTCAAATAATGTATGAACAAGAACATAACAAAACCATAGTGCCTTCTGGCTCTCTGGATGAAATATTTGCAAATAAAACATCACAAGAGAATGCATGCACACGCACACATGTACATATACCTCAAATATTTAATAGACAGATAACAATGAGTATCAGAACTATTGTCACTGACCTGACAATGTCTTCATTTGCAAGAGGAATTTCATCTTCTTCATCAAAAATGTCTCCCTCTGTTCCTGAGTTTGATATATCCATCAAAGTCCTTTGAAAATAAATGATACAGCTTACATGTTTATAAATGAATGTCAAGAAGGCTTACATTTTCTTATTTCCACCTCTCTTCATCTATAGATGGGACAAATGTAATTACCATGCTCACTTAATTATTAAAAAATGTAAAAACAAACAAACAATAAAGAAACCAGAATGCAAAAATGCATTGTGGTTTAGATGGTGTAACATGAGCAGTTTTCTTCTTGAATCCGAAGTAATGTATAGTGACGGTGTACAACATACTTGATCTTGTAATACAGTGAAAAGCAGCACGTGTGATTTGACAAACAATAAATTCAGAATGACACAGGCTGTCCTGAAATGACCATTGACCTCAACTACAGGCTTCTTGTACTAAATGTGATAGATACATCAAAATACTAAATATGACATCTGTCCTTGTTGAAATATTGTGTAAAACATTATGCTCACAATTTGACCCCTGGTGAACTAAAAGGACCGTTGACCTCCGCCCACAACATTAGGCTTCTTGTACTCAATGTGGTACAATTACATACCAAATATGCGATCTGCCCAAGCTTCCCTTGCGATATGATGTTAAGAAAGGTGCGTTAGTGTAGAGAGACAGGTAAGAGGGGAGTGAAGTAAATGTTTGGCGTTTGTTGACTTCAAACGACCTTTGACCTCCATCAAAATCAATAGGCTTCTTTTACTCAATGATATACACCTTCATACCAAGTATGAGATCTGCCCAAGCTTCCAATATTGAGAAATCATGTTTACAAGGTTTTCACAATTTGACCTCTGATGACCCCAAATGACCTTTGACCTCCACCAAAAACAACAGGTTTCTTGTACTCAATGTGGTACTTCTACACACTAAATATGAAATTGGTCCAACCTTCCCTTCTTCCGATATCATGTTTACAAGCTGGGCGTCACAAACGCACACACATACACACGCACACACACTCCATCATGAATGCAAAGGTTATGATTATTACCGAAACCAAAAACAAGTACCTGCTAGCGATCTGCAAAACAGTGTTTGAGGTTGAAGGTTTCTGTGCTGCAAGCGGATGATGAGAATTCTAAACCATGAAAGGAAATAATGAATTGAAGAATGTGTAATAGCAAGTACCTATAGCATCAATAAGATTGAACAGATGTGCAAATGTCTTGAATTGATTGATGTGTGCTTAAGATATCGTGGATACAAATGTAACACTCCATTACGCCAAAATGTTGGGCACAGGGATCCAGACACCAGAGATGCTGGCATTGGAGCATGATTCAATTCTTAATAAAAGATTTTAATAAACTAGAATGCAAAATGCATTGTGGTTTCGATGGTGTAACATGAGCAGTTTTCTTCTTGAATCCGACGTAATGTATAGTGAGGGTGTACAACATACTTTATCTTAGTAATACAGTGAAAAGCAGCATTTGTGATTTGACAAACAATAAATTCACAATGACACAGGCTGTCCTGAAATGACCATTGACCTCAACCACAGGCTTCTTGTACTAAATGTGACATCCGTCCTTGTTGAAATATTGTGTAAAACATGGTGTTCACAATTTGACCGCTGGTGAACTAAAACAACCATTGACCTCTGCCCACAACATTAGGCTTCTTTGCACACATACAAAAAACACATTTGCCATCTTGAGTGCAAAGGTTACGATTATAATTCTAACCAAAAAGAGACGGTAAACAGAGCTCTTGTGGCTGGTAGAGAGAACTTTTTGTTAATACAAATTACTACAAAAGAGAATTAAATGGAATATACAAGGTGACTGTGAGATTGGAACTTAGATTCACGGTACATCTGAGTTACAACTTACAGTACACCCCTCCTGTGTTAACTACACAGAGAGATTACCACGCTTCACCTTAACAACCCTTGACAATACTAATGATTCCACCTAACTCAGCAATCCTGCCCAAACAGACCTAAAGGCTTGACACTGAGCAACTTGTAACAGAACAGCCAAACCTGAATAACAACTTAGGGCATTCTTCTACTAATGATACAACTCATGACTCAATGAATATCAACCATGCAGGACCCAACACATATCACAGCGAATCATAGTCGTATAACTCCCTCACAGACTTTCAGCAGTACTATAGCACTGCATGACACCATTTAACCACATAAAAAGCCATCACGCAAACGGTGAACAGCTAACACTACCCAGAACTTTGCACATATGCATATTCACAAGGGTGCATAGTTATTAAAGGATACATAAAACTTGACCTGTTACACAAGGCTTTTAGAGTGATACTCGCTGATATGAAATGACCTTTGACTGAAAAGATAATCTCAAGGTCATTTACTGACGACGAACTAAACCAAGTCTTAAGTTGTAACAACGCTTGCTTCTTGAGACAACATATTTACTTAGTTTCAAAACTTTAGAGATACCGATCTCAAATGACAACCATCACTTATTCCACATGGTCCTTCTACATCTCAAGTGTGTACAAACTTTTACCGACATACCAAGTTTTAGGTTGAACTTCAAGCAACTTTCACTTCTTGAGATTTGATTGATGTTTACAAGCTTTTTCACATTTGATCTCTGTTGATATAAAATGACCTTTGACCTCAATGAAAACAATTTTGCCCATTTACTCACCAAGGGCTTGCTAATAACTAACTTGAAGTTCTAGCAACTATTGCAAATTGAGATAGCAAGTTTAATTACAAGGTTTTCTGAATATGACCTCTGTTGACCTCAAATTCCCTTTGACATCCATGAAAAACAATAGTGATCTGTACTCCCTAGGACTACCTACATATTAAGTTTGAAGTTCTAGGACATTTTGCAACTTGAGAAAACATATGTTTACAAGGTTTACAGACTTTGACCTCAGATGAACTTGAACCTCCATTAAAAATTATAGATTATTTACTCACCAAAGGCTACCAACATACCAAGTTTGAAGGTAAATCACCTATTTTTTGAGATATCGTGTTTACAAGCAGCATCACAGACACACACTCATACAGGACTTGACTGCATATATTCTCTTTGTCTTCAGCAAGGAATTAAAATTGTATTACCATGAATACTAACATGGAATTCCTAACACCGATTAACAACAAATCAAGGTAATGACATCATTCTTTGTGTCTGTGGTGAAATGCATGTATAGCAATTTACTTGATGGCCATACATTAAAAAAATGCTTGTTGGTAAAAGAATATCTCACATTGACAACTGGTGCACTTAACGGATCAGGAAGTTCTTCGCCCTAAGAAAAAACAACAACAAACAAACAGAAAAGTAAAACAGATTTTCATCATTGTTGACCAGAAGTGATCAGAAAGGGTCATGTGCATCAAAACAATGAATTGAATCATACAAATGAAAGAGACAAATAATTTATGTTTCATTAGAATTTTAGATTTCGGACAAGTGGTACCTTCTTTTCTTGTCTAAAATAGCTGCTGTTTTGACAATTGGATCTTCAATTGTTCATTGTGTAAATTATTTGCTATGTATACATTCACAAATGTGTGAATAATGTGTGTATGAAGGGCAGTAACTATTTCCGATTTTTTTTTAAATTTACACACTAAGGAATTTCAGATCAACTAGAGTGGCTGTTATTGTGAACACAGGCAGTTGCATTGCTCTGAAACAAAATAAAAACATGTGTAAAACTAACCTAAATTGTAGTACTTGTTGCTTTTATTCATTGCAACTCAAAAACAAATGTGGTGCAGACTTTTTTTGTAAACTGTAATGGATTGTACATGACTGTCCATTTATTATGAGGAGTTTTCCAGTGTAAAGTTTAATTCATTATTGGAACTTTTAAAGACCTTACAACAATTCAATGTTAGATCGATTGCTAGCAAGTTTGATATGAATTTGATGTGGTTACTGGCAACATTTCATCATCGGGCACCAATACTTTAAAGCAAATTTTTCTCAAATTGTATGATGTGTGTTGAGATTTAATTAAATGTATGGTAATGGCACCATATCTAATGAGAAAGGAAACATGTATTCATCTATGTAATACTTATCAGCAGTGAGAGGACATGAAGCAACATTCGATAGTGTTTGAAAACTTATTGGTACATGTATCCCTATGGAAATTTCTCAACTTACATCACTTATGACATCAGTCTGATTCTCTACTTTCGTTGAACTCAGCGGAATGGTTGACCTAACGTATACTGCTCCCTGTCCAGCTAGGTGTTTAACTGCAACCCCTGTCCATCCATGTTGATTATGTGTGTTTGGGGTGATGATGTCCCCACGAACCACGCGAACAAACTGAAATCTAAGCATATAGATGGACAAATGAGGTATTGAGAGTAGTGAATAAGGTATGATGAGCCACATAGATCTATGACATCCATCACACAGTTCATTAACTATGACCTTGTGTAACACTTTATTGCATTCAAACTAAACCATTGAAGGAGCAGCCTACATTATCTCACCATTGACTACTCCATCAGTGTCTATTGACAGAAACAACAGTGTATCCCAAGTGCTGCATTTGCATGTAGGCAAAAGCAAAAAACTCATCCACATTGAAGTGTTTCTGCAAAAGATATTACAACCTGGATCAGACATACCCAACAACAAAATATGTTGACAAGGCACACACAACACACACAAGAAACCAGATTGGAGACACTGAATGCTGTTGCCATGTAGCAGTTAAGCAAAAAATCATTGATTCTTAGAGAACAATCTTTGATCCAATAAGAAACCTAACGGTTAGAACCTTAAAACATTGACCACAAAGAATAGTATTCTTGCACTAAGTCTAATAGTGGTGAAGCCACATGTTATGAGGTCTGCTGTATGATCATGGTTGATCAGATACAGAGTTTTTGAGATTTTCAACGTAGACTGTTGCTCATTTCAAATACGAGATCTGCTGTAGTTACCATTCTTGAAATATTGGCTCCCAGATTTTCAATATTTGACCTCTGATGACCTTTAATGACCTTTGACCAGCTTGTAGAATATGTTTACACATTATTATATGAACCCTATGTGAGTTGCCTTTTTCATTCTGCTGGATTACCTGTCTTTGCTCACAATGACTTTTGATTTATAGAGACTTTATGTTAGGCTAATTATAAGCTCCTTCATAAAAGAACTAACAAACAGTAATATTACACTGCCATAACAATAGTTCTAACCGGCCAAATACCAAAACCATCTATTTCATATAATTATATAGCGTAGAATTACACGTTAACCATGTTGTGTTTTCTTCCTATTTTTTTTTTGCTATTTGCAAACTATATATATGAGCAAGTTAACAGAATAAGATCAAAACAACCACCAGTCGTGTTTCTGTGATCATTAAAAGACTTGACCTTTTTGAAAGATATATCCGGACTACGAACTTACATCAAAGAAGAAATCAACCACAGTGTTCTGTTTGTATGCATGCGCATGGAAACATTTGCTCATTGTTTTGACCTTACTGGTCATTGCTAATTTACCATGAGTCATCACATTTTCCTTTTTTTAATACCTTGGCAGTTCCAGTCCTGAGAGATGAGAGGAGAAAATGTCCTCAATAAGGGATGTGATATTGGCTTCCGTCATAGAGCGAAAAAACTCTACTGCCGTCACAATACGCCCTTCTTCATGCATAAAACCTGTGTTTCTGGGCCTCTTCTGCACCAAACAGGTAAACATCCTTTACGAACATTCCTCTGCCTGTAGAGAATATGTAGGGAATATTATGGACATGAACATCATCTCAGTTGCACAATCATACATGGTTGATGAACGTTAATAGAAGCATTGTGCTTAAATTATTTTCTAAGTATGTGTGAAACTAATTCTTGTACTAGCATGATGAGGTTTCATAATCTGTAAGAAAAAATGACTGATTTAACCATATGGTCTTGCCTTGTTACTTTTGATGTGTATTCCTGCCTAGTGCTTTACTGGAATACAGTAAGTACTGTACTAGTCTACACTGCATTTTTTTTATGCCCTGACAGAATTGGTCAGCAGTTGGGCACAGGTATATAGCTCACCATGGAATATATAGGTGCAAATACACAGGCAGAAGGCACAGAAGGCTCCAGCCAATACCAGTATGCTATTGTAGCACTACAGCACTGATCCCCTGAAGATTTGAGTATGTTATCGTGATTAGGTGCAGCACTTTGATGCTTAAATAGTGTGAAGTAAGGCCATGATGAAGATTGCTGAAATTGGCTGGAGGTCTCCTTAAAAGTAATTCTTCAAAGCAGTGGTGGAGATCAGTACGCGCTGGTTGGGTTGTGGATGCTGGTGATGGGTTCTGTGTCAATTGGTTCACCGACGTGTTTGCCACCACCTGCTCTATTAGACTTGAGAGCCGTTCGAACTGCTGCCTCATGTCTCTGAATTCTGAGTGATCGGCCATGATGTGTCTACTGAGTATTGTACTGAAGCGTTGGTCTAGTAGTGTGCACTGCACGGGTACGGGCCGTACTACTGGACTACCGCGGCACGGACTAGTCCGAACAACGAAACATCTTAGTTGGCACTTACAGAGCTCCGTACTTTGTATAGCATATATATTTTTCTTACAGAATATATTTTACGCACAGAATATATTTTTCGTACAGAATAGAACTTTTTTGTTAGAGAATATATATATTTTTCCTTACACATGATACAAATATATTTTTGCACAGAATATAATTTTTCATATAGAATATATATATTTTCTGTCACAGAATTTATATATTTTGTTAGAGAAAAATATTTTTCTGTCAGAGAATATATATATTTTTTTAACAAGATATATATATATATATTTAGAGAATATATTTTTTTTCTCTTAGAGAATAAATATATATATTCTTGGCATAGATAAATATATTTTTTGTGTTAGAAAATATATATTGTTACAGAATATTTATTGTAAGAAAATATATATTTTTCTCTTAGAGAATATATATATTCTTGGCATAGAACAAAAATATTTTTGTGTTAGAGAATATATATTTTTTACAGAATATTTACAGTGAGAGAATACATATTTTTGCACAGAATACATATTCGTGATTAAGAAAATATTTTCTGTACGCCTGGAGAATATATAAATATATACTTTAAAGGAATAAATATAATTTTCGGTGAATATATATGTGTATAAATGCATATAAATATGTCTAAATTGTATTTTGAAGTAAACCATGTATGTATTTTGCAAGTAAAGCATATATATTTTTGTACGTAATATATTCCGCTTTCTCGCGCCATACCTGGGTATATCAGTTTTTTGTTATTATCACTTTGTTATTATCACTTTGTAATTTGTAATCACTTGAGTGCACAAGTGTGTGATTATCACATAGTGTACCTCATCTGTCAGTCATGTGAGTTCATCCATTTCAATAGTTTACCCTATATTTGTAATCACTTGCAATGTATCCCATCTTTTGTACCCAAGTCTATAATCACTTGAATGTACCGTATATCGTTCTTCTATAATCACTTTAGTCTATGTCAGTCTTTAGTCCCTTGAGTGCATAAGTCATGTGAGTGCACCCACTTCAATAACTTCACTTCTTGAGTGTACCCTAATATGTAATCACAGGAGAGCCCTATTTAAGTGTATCCCAGTAATTTGTCACAGTTTGCTTGTACCCTATGATTACTTGAGTGTATGTATGCCAGTCTTTACTCATCTGAGTATACCCAAATCACTTGAGTGTTGTCCAGTCTTTAATGACTTGAATATGTCAGGTCTTAATCAATTTGAGTGTACCCTAGTCTTTGGTCCATTGAGCACACACTGTAGTCTGTAATCACATTAGTGTATGTGCCAGTCTTTGGTCCCTTGAGCACACACTGTAGTCTGTAATCACATTAGTGTATGTGCTAGTCTTTGGTCCCTTGAGCACACACTGTAGTCTGTAATCACATTAGTGTATGTGCCGATCATTTCTCTCCACCCTTAATCATTTCACTTTAATCTAATCAAGTGACATTATGACTTGATTGTACTTGTCTTTAAAATCACTCAATTGTACCTCTAGTCACCACAAAGCTAGCAAAGCTGACAGCATCCTTAAAGGGGCTATATCACAAAGAAAAATCAGATGGGTTTTACCAGTCTGGCAAAACTCTTGAGTTTCTTGAGTTTCTTGAGTTCATGTTCTAAGTTCACTCTGAATTTGATTGATTACTTCTGCATGAGAGAGTAAATATAACTTAGGCAACTCTAAGATGTGATTCCTGGTCATAGATTTAAAGTCTGCCGAGAAATTTGTCTTTAGCTGATCTGTAATTGGTGACGACGTAGTTACTTCAACCCTTGCATGCGTGAAGAATAATTAGATCACAGTGAACCTGAAATGAATACACACGCTCACATGCCCATCCATATAGCATGTTGCCGTGAAGTAGGGCTCTGTCTGACAGAGCTAGTCTTCCAGATCATATCTTAGAGAGCCAGGGATTCTGACGTTATAACTAATAAAAGTATAAATCCAAGAAGGAGGTCGTACAGGAAGCAACTACTCAGGCAGCAAAGCCATCTGGCATTCAGATTCGCGTCTCTCTGACACTTTAATACAAAGGAAAATTGGATAGGTTTTTCCTGTCTGGCAAAACTCACAGATTCTTAAATTCACATTCTAATTTCCAAAACTGAACTTTATTAGCAACACATGCATCTATCTATAGGGAGTAAAATTTAACTTGGAAATTATAGGATTGGAGTCCTTGTTGTGGATTAATAGTTTCCTGCAAATTTGGTTTGTAGCAGATATTAGTACTAATTGGTAGTTGCTTTAAACCCTGGCACAAGTGAATAATAATTAGATCACAGATGCATGCAAATATAGCACCTGCAGGTTAAAGTAGGGCTCTGTCTGACTGAGCTTCTCTTCAGGCTAGCTGTTGTAAATACCTAATAAAAGAGTAAATCCAAGAAGGAGGTCATACAGGAAGCAACTACTCGTGCAGCAAAGCCATCTGGCATTCAGGCTTGCATCTCTTCGACATTCTAATGTCTATGGCATCTGTTAAAACATTTGCACATCAAAGTCTTTATTAATACAAGACGCAGCCACACTAGCTCGTTTTAGGGCGGACCGTGCCAAGAATAAAGATTATATGAGATGCATTGTATACATGGAAATATGTTTATATATATTTTAAGTATGGATAGAAAACTAGTTTCATAGTAAAACTGGTTTCACCGAATCTGTTTGGATTGGTTTAAAAAAAATGAATAAACATGAGAAATAAACATTTGGACACCAGAAATGCCCCAAATTTGTTTCCAGATTCTTGCCTCAGTTAATAGCTAACTATCCTAAATGAACATGAAGTTTGGTTATTAGCCTACAGTCACCAATGGACCATGTAGCTTATTTGTGGGAGGTAGAAAGTGGTTTAACACAGCAGAGATGTGGTTGCAGCCTTAATAATTGGATATGGAATATTTTCTGTGATTTTGTTTTACCTGCATGCTCAACTTGTCAGGTGCGATTGGAACATTGGGCTGGTGACAAATCCCCCCTACGCCAACGAACGTAGAAATTTAGTAGAAAAAAAATCTTAAAACAAATTGCTCTTCGGTCGAGTCTCTGTTTTCTTGCCAAAGATTATAGCACATCTGCAACCAGTGAAGTAACTTTTTTTCTTCTCATTTTCCCACCTTATAGTGCTTAGATCTTGGCTACGTGTCACACATGAGGAAGACCTTGGCTGCCTTCCACTCGGCTGAGCTCCATGTCCAGAAGTTGCAGACCGATTGCCTCCGGAGGCTGGAGATCCATTTGAAGAATCTAGACAGCAACAAGGACAAAGACCTCTTCCTGTTTGCAAATCCTGTGCAGTTTGAACCCCCAGCCCCCTTTGCGTACCAGCCCCATGGCGGGGATGAGGTAAATAAAAGTTTGGGAAGGACCACAGTTGTATGTATGCATTCACAGAAGCCATCGATGATTGATTTACTGAAGAGTTTCGGTCTGTCATCCATGACATGGTTATGTTTGCGGATGTATGTCCTCTACAACCATTATGGCATTAAACATGGGTACATGTCAGAGCCAAAAAACATGTTATGGCAATAGTAACTGATTTTTGGCTTAGAATTTATTGAGGCTGGTCTTCTCTCCTGGTACTTGTGGTACTAAACATATCAACATATGATGTATATTGAAATCACTCATTTGTTTTGGGCATAAAATTAGAATAATTATACATTGGTATTAAATAACAGCTTCATACCAAAGGTTCATGTGCATGGAAGTAGGACACAGTGATGCCACTTTTTCTGATTTTTTTTTTTTTACCCCTGGCTATTTGACCAGTGGATAAGCAATACAATTTTGTACATTTATTGCTTATTGTGTTTCTTTAAATTTGTGTTGTTGGGTTTTAAATTGCAATTTTTTGTTTGTAAGCTGAAATTTGGAAATTCCATGGGGCTGAGGTGCTGTCGGTACTTTGGACTCTGCTGGTAGGATTGACCACCTCCAGACTTACAGATTTTCAGGGATTTTCAGATTTTTTTCCCCCTGCATGCCAGTGGCATTTCTGTGGGTATGAAAAATGACCAGTAGCAGTGAGAAGAAATGAAAATATCCAATGTCGTGCTTGTTTACGATGAACTGAAATGCTGATCCCCAATGTTGGGAGACTAAATAAGAACACCAAAAGAGAGGGGGGGGGAGACAGTGGGGGACAGGACACATTTGGAGATGGCACAAGCCTCTTTTTCATCTTAACTTCCCATGGGGAGAAAGGGTTACAACTGCTCTACCCTTTGCAAGTTACTAACTATTGGGGCTTGAATATACGGCAGTTGAAGTTATTAAAAAGTTCAGACATTGAAAAGTTCAGACATTGAACTCATTGTGTGTTTTTTGTCTTCTTGATTGTACAGGCAGTCTGTACATTCATATAATATTGATGACTTTTGGAATATGACATATAGCTTTTCAAGTAAAACCCGATCAATCCACCACCTTGTTTCGCAAAGTGTCAAAACAGATCTATCAAATTTAATGACCTAAAATGCTACTGTGTCACTTGTATATGATTCAGGTTAGAAATGACTTTGTGTGACTTTACTTTTATGTGATTATGACTATTAAAGCTGTACAGGCTCTTCTTTTAAATGCAATTTTGTAATTTGACAAAATTGTTCGCATCGCAAACCGTTGAAGGTAAATTTATATCTGTTCCAAAAGAATTGAGAAACTTTAGTTTTGGGGGAGACACATTTACAATTCATGGAAAGACGTTTGTGACTGACTAACTTGATAAAGGACTGTAGGTATTACCAGTGGTGCTGCCAGGGGGGCAGGGGATGTCACCCAAAAATGTTTTGCCCCACTTCCCGTGTTCCCCCAAAAGGAGATTTGTGATATTGATAACAAATTGACTTGTAATTGCTGATGACCCCCCTCCTCCTACTGCCAGATATCTTTAAGATATCTGGCAGCACCACAAATATGTTGGGGGAATTCCCCCTTAGAAATATGTTTTGCAGGATTTGTCATGAAAATTCCACATTTCCAGCAACTGTGCACCATATGCGAACACAAAATATTCAAATTGCAGGTCATATGAGGTCATCGGTGATCATATGGCATCCCACTTGATGTTGATGTTGGATGGTAATTGATGTGTGTTAAAATGTGACATGGTATGTCACCAACAGGGGTGCGGAGAAGGGAACTTGGTAGTGTTTGTACCAGGTATCATTACAGTACCCATGTACCCGACAACGACCTGTGTACCCAATTTAAAAAGAGAACATTGTCGGTATATATATATATGACTAATATATAGTGCTACACTAAGTGTCGGGCAAGAAATTTGGCAGTCAGACAATTTTACTGATGTAAACTGAATGATGCATCGGTTTTGGAAGAACCATGCACACTGTGCAAAGTTTAGGATTCCGGTGACTAATTCAGAAACGTATATTGACATGGTCGGACAAGTACCCAGTACAAACACTACAACCTCTCATTAATATTCACAACAAAGCAAGGAACCTCTCATATGTGTGTATTCAGGTATGAGGGTCTATGTAAGTGTATATTGACATCATCAGGCTTGTACCCAGTACAAACACCACAACCTCTCATTAATATTCACAACAAAGCAAGGAACCTCTCATATGCGTGTATTCAGGTATGAGGATCTATGTAAGTGTGTGTTTTTTTTATTTTTTTATTCAAATGGCAGATTAAGGCTACTTTAAATGGAACCAGAGAGATAAACACATATCCTGTATCAAAGTATCAAAGAGATGGTTATTTGGCATTTGATACACTTTATCAGAAGTCTGCTACTTACATAGCCCCAACAACATTCCATGGGATTGGCTTATATTTTCTGGCTTCAATTTAAAGGAATCACATGTGTGCAGTAGTTTTACCTGATGGCAGCCTGCCAGTGGTACGGCAGTGATGGCTAATGTTGCCATGGTAATATTGGGCTGAGGGGTGGCATGCCACTGAGAGCAGGTGGCAGTCCACCTACGGTACATTACAGGCTGATTTTCGCTGATGGGTTGTTTGCGAACTGATGAAATGATTGTCGGCATGCCAAGATACGACTTAGATGTTGGTACCTGTCAGTATATGAATAAAATGTGTGTGATAGTTGTACTTCCTGCAGTATTCCCTGATAGCTAGCCTTGCACTGCCTGCTTGTGGTTGGTCAGCGGCTCACAGCGTCGATGTTAGGCTGCCACTCACTGGGCTCCAGACTGCTTCACACAGCATTCTGGTGGATGATTAGTGGCATGAAAGCAGTGGTGGCTATCATCTCCTCCTTTGATGTTAGGCTGCCACCAATGGCAGCAGGCAACTACTCAACTGCCTCCAGGCTGCCTTCCAGTGGCTGATTATTGGCATGACAGCAGCAGCGGCTATAGTTGCTCTGTCAATGTTAACCTACCATCAGTACAAAGAGTCAACCCACTGACTGCAGGCCAATGCTATCTTTTCCGCAAACTAATTAACAATTTGATGGCGGGCTAACTTGGCCACCTCATACTTCCACCCTGAGAGGAAATATGAATGGATGTTGATATAACAAACAGACACACTTGATTGCTGGAGCATCCATTGATCAGTCATAACCAATGGAATGGGTGCAGCCCCCCCCCCCCAAAAAAAAATAAAAAGGATAAAAACTTTGCACATTACTCATGTCAACAAAATGCACATCGAAAGGGTTAGGAATAAACTGGCTGTATCTAAATTTGTTATTTCTCAATGAGGAAGCTTCACTAATCAAAACTTATTAATTTCCTAAAGTTTCAAGTTCCTGAGTTTTAAGTGTCAAAACAGGTCCATCAATGTAATGACCTAAAATGCTTCCATGCCACTTGTATATAAGTACATCATATTTTCACTTTACTATGATTATTCACACTAATGGCTCTTTTTCTTCTTTTAAAGTGCAATTTTGTCATTTGACAATACTGTTTGAAATGCAAATCATGAAAGTACATTGATATGTGGAATGTTCCAAAAAAGGATGGCTTGTTTGCTAACAAATGATTGCCAGTTGGTACTTTTAATTATATGAATAAAATGTGTGCAATTGTACTTCCTGAAGTATTCCCTGATAGCTAGCCGCCTGCTGGTGGCTTGTCAGCAGAGGTGGCTAATATTTGATGTGTCACTGTTAGGCTACCACCAGTGGCAGCAACTCACTTCCACCAGGCTGCTTCACACTGTATGCTGTGATGGCTGATTATTGGCATGACAACAGTGGTGGCTATCATTTGCTCTTGATATTAGGCTGCCACCGGTGGCAGCAACTCACTGCCTCCAGGCTGCTTCACACTGCATGCTGGTGGCTGAACATTGGTATGACAGAAGTCACATTTGCTCTGTTGATGTTAGGCTGCCACCAGTGGCAACAGGCAACTCACTGCCTCGAGGCTACTTGACACTGCATAATAATTTTGTAATGGTCTAAAGATGGCATGTGTCAGCTCCCACCCATATACACATACTTGACCTGGTAATGTCACACCCTGAAGATGATAAACTCATCATATGATAATTCCCTCATGTCATCTCCTTTCGGTTGCAACAACCAAAACCTGATGTCTCGCAAAATCATTTGATGGTGGCTATCATTTGCTCCGTTGATGTTAATCTGCCACTAGTGGCAGCAGGCAACTCACTGCCTCCAGCCTGGCATTATCTAAATTGTGTTACATCTTGAAGAGGAAGTGCCACTAAATCAAAACCTGTTTGTTTCTCTTGCTGTAACGGGTGTCAGCCTTTATCCTAATTTGACCTTTGCCCTTTTAATTGACAGGTGAGCTCTGTGGTTGGCCATCATGACATCCTGTATGATGAGCTGAGCAAGAAGTATGACCACTCACTAAACAGATTAGACACACTCAGGATGGAGACGGATGAGGTAAGAGTTTGTTAGGTTTAGTAGGTGAAGGGTCAGGGTCTCAGGGAGGACATCTGCATGATTAACAACCATGTACTGCAGATGGGGCAATTTTAATGTTCCTTAATGGGGTTCGTTGGATGCTCCCTGGGTTTGATGTATCTAATGTTCAAGGTTTCCAGGCAGCCAGGGTTCAATGTTCCCTGGGTTCGGTGTTTCCTGGTTCAATGTTTTCAAGGTTGGCGTATGTGTAGTGGGTGAAAAAAGCAAGGCTAGCCATGTACAGTTGAAACATCAAACCCTGGAAACATCAAACCCTGGAAACCTTGGAATCCTCACCAACCCTGGAATCTTCACCAACCCCGAAAACATTGAATTTTGGAAACATCAAACCTTGGAACATTAATAACCCAGACTGCCAGATATGATCATGGATAAAAGGAAATAACCAAACACTATGTTGACCTCACATGACCTCCACCAGAAACAATCATCACACCAAGAGCAATGTTTCTTTTGTTCCTGTGACTTGCTTTCATTGCCTGTGCTTTGTTTATGTATCATACATATACTGTGATGGCCTGGCCTAGTGGTAAGAGCAGGCTTCCTCAATTTGTTAAAGTACCACATTATGGAATGTTTACTAATGTGCCATACTGTTGTTGATTTCTGTCTTTTTTGAAAGGGGCTCATATGCAAAATCAATTCCATCTTTTTATCTACATTTGTGAACTAAATTATTAAATTTTTTCAATTCTTTGAAAGGAACTTTGAAATGTTTTGGGGGTCAGGTTCGACACCATCTCCCATCCCCTCCCCAATTATTTTCTGGTGCCACCTGAAACTATGACTAGCCTAACAAGATGCTAGCCTAACAAGATGCTAGCCTAACACATGGCTAGCCTAACAAATGGCTAGCCTAACAAATGGCTAGCCTAACAAATGGCTAGCCTAACAAATGGCTAGCCTAAGCCTAGTGAGTTACAATGTATGGCAATATGAATATCAATATGGATCGATAACAATAACCCATAAATGAAGCATTCCCATGAACTTCTCGCTATTGTTGAAACGTAGTGTACGATTGAAAACAGTAAATATGGAGCTGTTTTTCCCCATGTAATTTTTAGCCTTCCCAACTGTTTCACTTTTGTTTTCATTTGTACAGCTGTAGGTAACCCTCTCTATTCTCCCATTCTGTGTTTTATCAATATTTCATTTGAACCAAGTGTCGACATAAAAAGTCCTTTGTCAGCTCTCCATCTAAACAAAGGTGTATTTTGAATTATTCAAGTCCATCTTCAACCACATACTTTACTTTTTTTTGACGTATTGTAACCATGGGCGAGTTAATTCAATGTTCTCATGCTGATGAAGATACAACTTAAAAATTTTTGAAATGGTTTCTGAAAAATGAAGCGTATGCAAAACATTGCACAAAGTACATGGAGTACTGACATAACTATTGTGGCTGGTGCTTGAAGATTCTATTTCTATTGAATTTCATGAAAATTTTACTTATTATAATGAGAAAGAAAAACAAAAGCTTAACTGCATACTGTGTGCATATGTGACATCGCAAATGCTGGCAGAGGCAACGAGGTATGGGCCACTGCACTGTTGGTTTTTCTTGTTGTGTCTAGGCTAGGAAAATATTTATTCATAAAAAAAATTGCATCAGGTATAAAAAAAAATACATGCACATAAAGCATAATTTGAACTAAGAGTATGGGGCCTGGGATATATCCTCCCAATATTTGAGGTGGGGGATGGCATATCTGATATCCCCCCCGCCCCAATATTAAGTAAAATTATATTTAATATCACCTACTGTTTCTGCCAAAACTTTATGAAATCAACAATTTTATAAGGAACATTGTATTACCCATGCTGCTCCAGTGGTAAAAAAAAAAGTATATAATAAGAAATCTGCATTAGTTTTGCCATCATATTTTTTCCTGTAAAATTATTACATTGGTAAAATTTAGTACAACGCCACATTTAGTACAATAAATGGATGAATGCACCAAATTGCTTTGTTTTACCCCTGGACACCACAGGGGGTCCTGTGTGCTCAGTCCCCTGTACCCCTGACTAGTTGCACAAAA
>JAODFY010284585.1:0-14159 GCA_027580055.1 Paracaudina chilensis | reverse complement strand
TTGTGTTGCACAAGGAAGGTAAAATATGATACGCTGTTATCTAGACGACTACAATTTGATTTCGTTTTTCGATGGAATTGAAACGTACTAGAGAGTTATGAATGAATATCGGCAGTAAACAGCGACACATTCTACTAGCTGGAATTCTGTAATTTCATTGTATTTCATCGGCTGTTATCTCAATGCTTACGTGCTTACAATTCACACTAATGAGTGTAACAAACTTGAGTAGATTATTTGAATAGATTATAGCGACCAAAATAAGGACTGAATGGTTTAAACCAAACTCTGATAGGATCATTATCAACTGGATTCGCATGAAGGTTATATTCATGTACCAAGTACATATAATACCTACCTATAATGATACATTACTGCTCCTATGACCATTTGTATGGCGGTTATATCTATATAGTTACCATAGTGCACCTATAACATACCTACGATACGTTCCTACTCATAAGGCCATCTGTATGACGGTTATATCCATTTATCCTTTACAATCAAACAACACAACTTACCGCTATTCTTAAAAAAGATGAATTATGCATACAACCGTCTCAAATCTCGGGCACAACAAGACATGCGGGCTTTACTCCAGCTACATCTGCGTTCCACGTGAGACGCATTAAAACCCGAACGCGCCTTTATCCGACCCAAGAATAAGTGATATGTATTTCCAAATCGTTAAGGGACAAAACGCAGTTATATCGTAAAGTTATAGTATAATTTCTTCGCAAATTAAACGATTTACTGTGTGAAAGTTTCGGGGAGGCTTTTAATCCTAACTTACAAGAGAAAGGAACGGCAAAATATCCTTTTGGTTAAACCTTGATTATTGGTTTAATGAACGAATATCCATCAATCCAACATCAAAAATTTATATTCATGTTTGAACAAAATTCTATGAAATTATAGCAAACTGATAATCGATACTTATTTTTTATCTTATTTTTGGTGTTTATATAACGAGGCCACTGACGAACGAGATGCAATATAAGTTAACGAACATTAAAAGTTTTAATAGTTACAGACATAAAACACACCATAACAACTTTTCGCGGGTATAAAACACGGTGCATTAAACATATTGTTTTCATGACTTCTCGAGATCTTAAGACAGTAATTAATAACAATTTTTCATGTCGTCCTGCATGGACCATAATAACTTTATTAGAACATAAATGACAATTACTCCGGGTGGGTAGAGACGGGATCGTAAATAGTTTATGTTCCTCTGAGATATCATTCAACTCCCTGGAAACATTGCTCTGATTGCGGATACTGTAAATAGCTAGCAAATAATAAAGCAACACATAGGGAGAATAAATGAGTGCCAGTGGCGCCAGGGGGTCTCTCGTAATATCTGACGAACTTGAAATGAAACAAATTGATAATGTCCAGGTCACGGCAAGTGTTTGGCGGTGAGAGCGAAGCCTGGCGATGTTCATGTGCAACAACTACCCTCCAGATAGCTGCTATAAATTACTAAAAAAAAAACTAATAAAGAAAGAAATACAATTGAGTTATTGAAACCTCTGCTTAGAGAGTGAGATGTGGATATTAGGAACAATCTACCAAACAAAAGTTGTCACTCTTATACATTCATCAGGGAAAATATGGTCTTTTCTTACTGCGTCCTATCTTTGATGGGCCAAGGTTAATTCAATTCAAACATATCAGTAGCCTCATGGCAATAGTCATGATCATGGTGCGCCAGTGATCACCTTCCTTCTGTGAGCCAGAGGGATCGGAGGTCGGGAAGAATCTGTAAGCATATATCTTGCTTCCCTTCCCGCCTTGGCTTGGCCTTTAATTGTCATGTTTCGTGGTTAATAAAATAAACCGTCTTTAACATTACTGTCCAATTTTCATCATCATACAATTTCATCATCGGTAAGAATGGCATTGTTGCTATGGCCGGTACCCTATGTTTTGTTGTATATACATTTAACCAGCTATTTTTTCGTCATCGAAAAACGTCACACTGTTGCTTTGACCGGTACCTTCAATTTGAAATGACCTACTAATAGCTATGTTGCATCCAGTCGTGTTTTTCCTCATGTTTTAAATGAGGATTCATACGGCTGTCTTCAAGGTTGTCAACGGTATGGGCGACCCTCCTAAGGATGGACTATCTTTAATTTTCCATAAAATAGTGCCATGTGGATGGCGAAGCACTTATGCGGACAGCGTATACAGCCCAGTGTGTCTGGCACCTCGTGAGTTGACCCTAAATTCCTTCGGTACCATAACGATTTAACACTTCTGTCATTGGCAGGATATCCTGCCATTTTATTCCACAAATGAGTATTTAATACACTCAATACTAAATTACAGTAAAGAAATACTTAATAACACAATAATCTTTACTTTTCCCAAACAGCTAAGACAAACTTTCAAGTCAAGTCAATAAAATGTAACAAGTTAGGACCCATTATAATGAACCAATACAGTACTGCATACCGATCGAGCTGATAGTGATGTGGACTAATTCCCAAACAGAATCATCATAAAATAATAAGTGTACAATATCTTGCTGCAATTATATCCCTTTTTAATGAAATAATTATACCACGATAACCCCCTAATTCCCTCACAAACGGACAAAAAACTACCAGGTCAGCCTGACATGTCGTATAGGTTGCTCCATCTAAACATAGTATTGTAAATTATCAAGTTTTATCACGTCGACCTAGTTATGTTTCTGAATACCTGCACGTTCATTTATTGTTAAAGAGAAACCTATTTACCGGTTCAAAGATGTTACAAATGGTCAACAACAGACAAGGAAAATAAGACCATAACTGAACAATAACAGTATCACAGAAATAGCACATTGATCCACCCCTCAGCTCCAGTCATCTTACATATTTCCTGTGTGTAGTATCGTTACCTCGTGCTATATCTGAAATTTACAAGCTGTTTGCTCCCGGCTGTGCCAGAGCATACTTTTCGAAGTTTAAATATCAAATGTGTTTGCCATTTGATAGACCTTTCCAGATAGGTTCTTGTGGCTAAAATTAAGGTAACATTATTAGGAATGAGACATATTTCCACTACCCATTCCTCTCACCACTCAGTAATATTTATCATGTTGTGACACTGAGTACATTCGAAAAGCCATTCTTTTGCACCATGGAAGCCCTTTAACACGAATCTGAAGCACTAGACAGACTATACCGCGATCTTATTTCTGTCATGTGAGACGAAAATATAATCGTGACTTAATGGATTGTTCTCTTACGATTTATGACCGTCGCCAGTGACCATTCCAGTTGTTTATCTGCCGTAATACACGTATCAATTGCAATTATGGACAATCCATGAATCGCAACAATTTCATAATCGTCCTTGGCCGAGGAGTTTTGTTTTCCCGATTTAAGCAGAAACAGTTGTACTTTTGGTGCGGACTGAACCGGTATAGTTTTGATTCAGATAAAGGCTCTAATCTTACAATAGCATTGCATATCATGTTGTCGTTTCAAGAACAAGCTTACAGCATGTATCCTTAAAATTGATTAATTCAATTGATCAATACATACGATCCATGCATTCCCTGCCCAATACCTTGATTTGAAGTGTTCACCTATAATAGATTTTTTTAATGAATCATTTTATTTCGCACACTATGTATATAGGTTCGTTACAACGACTTGCATTTTAATCGATATACATGATATGCATAATATATAATATTGATAGATTATTAAAAAAATACCAGCATATAATTTCCAATTGGAACAAAATGTGGATTTGTTATCATCATATGGAGTTTGAAATTTTGACCAATACTTATTATTATATATTACACTTTTTTCCTTGCATGTATTCCTAGAGATTTTTCCCCACATCTTTGCAATAAACTGCATTAGAAATATTATGTTAAAATATAAATTAATATATAAGAACATAAATCAATGTGTGGATTAAGGCGATTAAGGTACTTGTATTCTAATTCGACTTGCAATATACTTATTTCGATCTTCTTACAACAAAATTTACATTGCGTCATTTAGTCCATCGCAAATCGTAACATAAGTATACGAGGCTCAGAATATAGAACTTATGTGGTATTGAGCCAAATGATGGTATTTTTTGGGGGCCCGGTAAGTTGGACAAGTTATTATAAAGGTATCTGTGTTTAATCTCGGTAGTCTAGCAAACACCTTCACCACATTTCAGCAAATAACATTTGTTAAGACGCGCGGAAGTAAAATTCTTGACGCCATTGCAAATCATATATTGGGAAAGTTGCATTAAAGATTTTGTATTTTGCCGATGAGGTTATATACTGACTAGCCACAGGTAAGGTATAAAGGAAGTATACATAAATTTAAAACAGGTCACAAAAAATAAACTTAAAAAAAGTCACATTACTTATAATCAAACTTTACTCTGATTGATGTTTTAGACAAATATATTTTTCTTTTGCTGATTTCTCGTTAAATAGAGCACCATTTTTGGAATATAAAACCTCTGGAATGGGTACTTTCCATGCAGTATAGGGGAATGAGGTCGTAAAACCTATAAAAAAAATTGTTCAACTTTGAAACTTTGTTTCCTATTTTTATACCTTTCTATACAGCTTGTTCACAAGTCCTGGGTCTCCATTAATTTTTTTGTAACTATATAGCCAATTAACTTATAATTGTATAAAAAAGGTTTAAAAAAAAAGTTTGATATAATTTTTAAAGTGTGCGGTTGCGTTTTTGTTTTTATCGTCTGCGACGTTAAGGTACTGTTCATCCGGAGTAGATGAATCGCTCCATTCATGCAGAGTCGAGGTAATTAAAATTCAATTCGTTTTCGGCATTCGGTGGTATCACAACCGGAAAATATCCCATTTCATTCATTCCCCAGAGAAGAATTGGATATGAGGTGAGTTATATTTACGCAAATGTCCCGAGAGATGTCGTGATTGAGTGAAGCATTGAGTGATAGGCTATAGGGATAACAGTTTCATATCTCCCGTATGTGGGACGAATGACGTCGAAATTTAACTTCAAAATACATGAAAAGATTAATGACTGTTGATAAAAATTGATAAATGATCTGTCAAAATGTATGGTGAATATTTTTTCGTCGAAAATAGAACACAGTTTACAAAGAAACCGAATAAACTGACACAGTTAAAATGTTTTTAAAAAATCACCCACCAAAAGAATGAAAAAGTAACGTTAAAAATGTCGGTCTTTCTTCATATATATTCGTATACATTTTTTGGTGGTAAATTTCTGTAAAAGGTATTTAAATGTTTTAGTATATTGACTCAATTTACACGTATTTGATAAGGTGGGATTGCATGTATCAAATTCACATGAGTTTCCGGTGACACCAACAAATCACAGATTACTAATGTAATGAACATGTAAGTAAACTTTCTCACTGAGTTTTTTATAGTTGCATTTGAAGTTACTACAACAGGTATGTTACTACAACAGGTATCATTCATAGTTTCAAATGTGTTCAACTGAGCAAGTTGAAAATCTGTCTCTTTGTAGGTTTTGGTACTTGCAACCTCACCTTTAAATAAACGTTTAGATTCACGGTTTCGAAGAGCGAATCACGCCCAAAATAGAAGCCGTTGAACGCCTTCTAGCCTGTTTCTGAAAAGATGCTGATTCATTTTAAGTTTCGCGAATATATCGACGTTTGCCGTAAGGCAGATGAAGAAGGGGTTCTATGTTGTAGTTTAGCTGCAGCGATTGTCTCTTTCGCGCCTCACAATACAAGACATGTTCAAGGCCTCTATAGAACTCGGATCGCGAAAGAAATAGATTTGCCGGAAAAAATAGAGACAAAATTAACCAATATTCATTTCTGAAAATCTTGGTCATGGTCTTATGGAAAAGGATCGTATAACAGTGTTTGTATAGTTGTATTAAAATATGTGTTGGCACGTTGATGTGTTTTTCCTCAAGGTATACTAAGGACGATAATGAACATACTGAGTGCATACGAAATAAAAATAATAAGTACGAAGAATAAGTAGAAGAAAATTATATAGTCCTCAAATAATAACCTATATTTTCATAAACGAGGCTCGACATTTTATTATAGTTAGTTTAGTATTGTATCAGTTTTTACATGTTTGTCTCACTTTCTATAGTGACATTTGCAATCATCCTTGAAACCGAGTCAATTGCATTTGGAAGTGAAGCACTTCTGAAGTTATCTTGTCATTTCTGAAAAAGCGTCCGAAAAGACGGGATTTTGGCGTTTTTCTTTACCGTTATCCAGAAATGACAAGACAGTTCCAGCGTCCTTTGAGCTCGCAGTAGGTTATTAAACTGTTGTGTCTTCGTATTCCGATTCGGTAGGTTATTAAACTGTTGTGTCTTCGTATTCCGATTCAGTAGGTTATTAAACTGTTGTGTCTTCGTATTCCGATTCAGTAGGTTATTAAACTGTTGTGTCTTCGTATTCCGATTTGATGTTACAGCGCAGTGTCGAGCCCTGCGTGCTCATATGCCGGCGTACTTCAGCCACAATGTGTGGCGGAAATTTCTTCCACAGGTTTATGGATGATTTTGTGGGGGAATTTCGTGGTTGGGGGGCGGGAAAGTGGGGGTATTTCGAGTGGCATTCAAAGGAAGCGTGAAAGCAGAGCACAAACAAAATGCGACATTAGCGCCATACTTGTCACGAAGTTGGACATTTCTGGTGATGCCGTCGCAAACGTATAATACAAAGCGCAGAGGTTGTTGTTCCATTAGAATTCTGACCCCTACTTACCCCTCAAGCTAAAATTGTCTTGTAATGCGCTTGATACTTATATACTTGGGCGCGTAGCGCACGAAATTTGTTGCTTCATGTGAAACGTATTAACAAGCCGGAAATTTCTAGCGATGCGCGTGGGAATTTTGCACCCAAGAATATTCTCATTCTGACTCGATCTCATCATAAATTTGTGACAGATCTGCCCATACTTGGCCGATACATATTTCTTGTTTAGTTGATTTTTATTAAGTGGCGCGCGAAGAGCTTTACAACTGAGACGCGTAAATGTCCTAAAACAAATCAACATGTAATATCACCATTGTGTTGTTGTGTATTCACTTCATACAGCATGAGCAATATTGATAGAAGTTTTGTAATCTGCCTACAAATCTGGAAGAGGGGGGTGGAAGATTACATGGTCCACCCCTTGTTCAAAGGTGGAGGACATATATCCCATCATAAACTTCTGGATTTCCGCCTATGTCCATGATAAACAATGTCTTCTTGCCAAGACATCATCCACTTCATTATGTCGCTAAAACACTACACATGGCTAAACCACTATAGGCATAGATTTGCTGTATTTTTTATATTTTTTCGAATAACAAACACAAAGTTGGGGTCTCCACAAGTATTACAAAATATATACGTTGATTGTATTTTCTAAAATGGAATGTCCCATGTAGCTTTATGTTAAAATCTTCAACAATATTCAAGCGTAGCGCTGGCGTATTTTCCCATAACTACTGAGGCCATTTGGTAATTGGCCTCAGTGGTTAAAAAAATGTTGCAATTCCTGAAACTTAAAAATCATTGTTTCTATGGAAATTTGCCTCATTCGTCGTGGGAAAAAATAACGCCAGTCACTTACCTTTTTACCTCCTAGTAAAACCAGAAACCGTTTTGGGCTGATGTGAAGATCATAATAAATAATTTCCAACCACAAAAAAAAAAAAAAAATCCACCCCGAGTTCTTGCTACCATGACCTCGAGAATTGCATGAGAGGCAAACACGAATTCCCAATCCCCAAGGAACGCCTCCAAACATTCAATATCAATGAACATATGTATGCTCAAATGATGTGCAGTAGGTCTATAAACAAGGTGATATAATTGTTAGGTATATGACGTAGACGGTAAATCAGAGTTTTATATTGACGAAGAAGATACTGAATCACAGATGTGGTAAATATGAGGATCATTGAAAAACCTTGATCATTAAAACAAAACATTTCATCAGAGTTTCCAATTTGTGTGTCATGCTTAAGTAGCCTAGCGTCATCGTCGGAGAGAAAACATTCCTTGTGTTACTTACACGTAAATTATAGCATTGTGTGTGTAATTATAGCATACTCTGGTTGCAGTGGTATTACATCATATAGAACAGGGGTGGGTAAGTCGAACGTCCGGCCCAAGATATCATTTACAAGAGACCATTTGATCCGGCCGGCGATCCATGGATGCTTTCCATCTTCCTGGTTGTTTACTTACATAAATACTCTGCCTAATAATATTAATAGTATAGTACTACTGCTACTACTACTACTACTACTAATAATAATAATAATAATAATAACAGTTTGAAATATCCGAGACTCTCACTAGCTATTGGCAGGCACAGTGGAACGCTTTCAATTACTTGCGACAAAAACGTTGACCCAAGCAAAATGAATTGATTTTAAGAGGAATTTAGGATTTCAGCCTGTAGAATATTTGTGACGGTGAAGTTTCGTGTCTTTCTTTGAACGCCGAAAACGCACTGACGTCAAGGTTAATTCACAAAATCGAGGCCATACAGTGCCTTAAGTGAACGTCCCGTCCCCTCGGTTCATGGAACTTACAATTCAATAACGTCCGTGGCATATTGATCATTTTAACATATAGTGTTCTGGTAGGTAAAACCGCTTACGGTAAATATTTAGCTAATTATGGCTGGCACGGAAAGAATCTGTTGTGCTTTGAGTAAGCGCCGAGTGGCAATCCGACGGTCTATGACGGTATCCGATGACTTGTGAACTGTCTATGTCTAATTTATAGCGTGAATAGCATACCTGCCTTAAAATGTTAATTTAGTCCATCTGTTGCCCCGATCGGCGTTCCTTCGATTTAGGGTGATTGTTGTGTAAGCAGTACTTTCGACGTTCTGTACTAGATTAAAACGCGACAAGGAACCATGACTACTTGAACTTGTGCACCATTCATCAAACTTTTCTTATTTGTGTGTTAGGGTTGTAGCCTAGGTCTGTCCTCCAACAAAATACGTTTTGGCAAATATCCTTTGCTTGTTTGCTTGTTTCTCGTTCTCAAATAGGGCACTATGATTTGAATTTGTCCTAAAAACTCTATTTTATCTAATTCCATTCCATCTATTCTATTTAAAATAAATCTATTGACAAATGAACATTAGACCGACTGTGGCTTATGCATGTTTTCCATCTCAACCAAATGACAATACACTTCCAAAACCAATCAAAAAATCAAACATTTTCTATAAGAAGAATTCACACTTTTTGTTTTTACTAAAAGCCAATTTGATTCATTTTCAATCATGTCCTGACTTTTATTTTATAGAAATCATCCAATTTCATTTGTTGCTATTTCGTTTCGCTTCACCCCTGCAGTCATAATCACCGCGTTAGAGTTTGATAACCTAATTAAACCCGTCTTCGGAAAAGAAACCACGTCAAAATATTCAGCGCGGTGTTCACCGAGATTTTCTTTTTGAAGACCCAAAAAAGCAGGTCGATTCAATTTCAAGACGTTAAAACCTACTCGCGATTCACTGAAGAGGGCGACAAAACTACATTGAAAACGGGTACATATCTTTCCCCATTTTCTATTTGTCTGCAAGATTGCCCCATTTTATTTATTTTTTTTCGGTGGCGGCATTCGGCGTGAAACGAGAGGCAGTCCAATTTGAATATCAAGCATTCAAGGTGAAGTTAAAAGTAAATTTGCGTTATTCGCCCGGTGGATGTTAATTCAAGTGTGTGAGTTGTTCGCAAGCACTTAGAAAGGGAAAAATGTATTTCCGCTAGGTGACCGTTAAAGTGAGAGTATATATGCGCGACACATCGGTTCAACGTAACGGATAAACGCTTATAGGCAGAGATTGAAAACGTGTCAGTCTGGAATTTCTTTAAATTTGAGAACAAATATGTCAAACTAATAATAATAATATAAAAAAGACAGGATCAAAAATAATCATGTACTGACAACCTTGAACTTTGGAAGGCCTTATATAGTCGTAACTTAAGAGCAAAGCATCAATATGAGGGTAACAAAATGTTTATAACAAACATTGCTTAGAGATGAACGAAAATATTATGACGTAGTCAAACATTATCGAACACTATGTAACAACTAGTAATGAACTATTAATTTTTGGATTTATTATGGTTGAAAATAAATAACTGATCTTTTCATTCATTCGCTAGCGCTGTTCGAACATGTTGCTATGGTTATATTAGAACGTATATTGTTAGGCGGGCAGTATATGGGCCCCACAGTATTCGGGCACCTTAGTATATTAGGAGTATACGACATAGATTTTCAATCACGTTGCGTTATAAGCTAATGTATGACGGTAAATGCAGTGAACTATATAACAGGGAGGAACCTCCCACAATAATTTGATCCGAAGCAGACACGTTACATGGGTAAACTTACGCCTTTCGATATATTGAACGCATTTATGAAGCTACTTGCTTGCGACACATGTGTTGAAACCAAATATTCATTTCCATACAGCTGAACCGTCCTTGGGAGATTTTATTCCACTACGTACGCAGGATATAAAGACGTGCCTATAGTTCTCACACACGTACACACACATACACACACACTTTCTTACAGGCTATATCACTCCTGTGTACGAGTGATGATTAATCTCTACACTCTTAAACCGAGTCTGTTGTCAACTCGCGACAATGTACGCGCGCACGGGTATAAAAAACACGCCCTTGGGTTCAATTAATTAATTCAATAAATTAATGCATCCCTGCAACCACAGAACTACATGACTTAGAAGGAACTTCGACATACCCGCTAACACCTGCGTTTAAGCGACCCAGTTTGAAACTAACAGTCACAATTTCAACCCCAACTTCTAGACTATACCATTGTCTACCAAAAACGCCAACCTACCAGCGTTTTTGCATACCAATCCAACGGTAGGATACATGGGTGTATCCTACTAGCCTAACTCGGCGAAATGATGATTGTATGTACTGCAAAAGTGGTTTTGAGATGAAACACATAACACGAATAATCCAGTGGGTACAATTTTAGGTTAAATCTACCGTTGGTTTGTACGACTTCTGACAATGAGTATCCCATGCGTATACGGTGTTTTCGGCGAGCCATGATTTTTTTTTAGTGCTTACACATGGATTTTTACCCTGCATGTTGTGCTGTTAACATAATGTCAGTATCTTTAATCAGTGATGATTTTTCAAAGTATGGCGAACGGGTTGAGGGCACAAAACTTGAGAGTGGGTATTAGAACATTATAGTTAACTTCTTTATCAACATCACAAATCTTTTTCTAGGGCACTAATATTTTAGTCAGCGGAGAACAATGTAAGACTATAGCAAAAATTATGCTTAGAAATCATAGTTAATACGTTAAGGCTTCAGTAAATCCTCCATTTACCCAGACTATATAATCGTATATATGCCATTGCATCTCCCTAACTATAAAACGATCGCCTCCGATAGAACGGTAGTGTGACATGCTGACCGCAATCGTTTAATTTTCGTCTGTGTTCATCCCATATACCACAAATGAAATATAACCCCATATAAAAAAGAGTTAACAGTATCTGAATGACATTTTAACATGATTATACAATCCGCCGAAGACCAATCTAGCAATTCTAGCTAAGCCTCGGAGGGAATTAAGGCTTAATACTACTTGTAAAAATCAGGTATCGTCGAAACAACTGGAGATTCGTGCCCCACATGGCTTGGGGTTATTGACTTAGTTGTATAATTGGGGATTGGTCAGCATAAGCAAGATACTAACAGGCTTGTACGGTATCAAAACGCATGGCTAATGTTTGTATGAAAGAAAGATATGTATATATTATATTTAATTTTTCATGAAGTGTTAGTTTTACCTGTAGTGAAGATTGGCTTGTATATATACGTTTTGATATTGGTATTGATGTTTGTTGTGACATACCGTAATATATTTTGGTATTAATACATACGTCAGCTGCGCATGCACATATAATTTGACACCCGTGTTTGTTAGCTCGTTTTACTTTCGTTAGAACAGTCAGTCGTAATTACGCGTATACTAGCGTATACTGAGTTTAGCTGCTGGAATAGAACAAGAAAAGCAAGTACATCATTATTTATGACAAGCCCAAAAATACACTCTATGTGATTCAAAGCAAATGCTTTCCAAACAAGATCACATTTGATAACGCCATACTTCGTGATAAAATTAAATGCACGACTGTTTTGCAGAGAGTGTGAAGGGACTTTCATTCTTATTTTGGCATAGAACGTAACGACATTTTGTTCGGTATAGTGTTTCAGTATCACATTTAATTATGCGCATGACAGAATGGGCAAAATAACCATCTAAGGCGATACAGCGGTGTAGGTTTACGCCATGGTGACGCCGTGTCGAAACAAGATAGAAGAGGTAGTAAACCTAACCAGTGACGCCGATGACAGCGAGAAAACCAACACCAGGAGAACCTTAACTAGTCAAGGGAGTCATTGCGAATTTCAAAGGCAACAGTTAAGATTTCGATTTCGTTTTTGTACTATTATACATTTATTATGACGTATATGCTGTACCAAAACATATTGCAGAGGAATTTCCACAACAAACCGTTTTTTACTTTGATACCGGAAGACCTATGTACAGCCGCATATCTGATTGTACGCCTCAAATTTGAACTAGGAAATTCTACACCCCTACATCCCAACCCCCCAAAATGAAATATCGATGATGCTTAAAAAACTTTGGGATAACTCACCACAAAACGGATAAGAACATTAATTTTAGCCTAAACCGTTTATTTCACATTTGCTAATAAGGTCATATCGCTCATAATGAAATTGACAACTACTCTTCTCATGAAATTCTGAGTTTGACTAAAGCTCCATACATAATAACAAGCGAGTCGATCGAACGAGTCCATTAGAATTATTCTTAATTGTTAAATGAGTTTATTTTGGACTAACATAAAAAAAGGAAATAAAATAACATATCAAAGGATAGCAGTAACGTTAGATCATTGCACGATACATATATATAACACAGTATACTGCGTAGCACAATATATTACATAGGCACTGTATGTTGCAATTTTGTCGTCGAGTCTGTTAAGATCAGATTCGAAACTCAGTAGTATTTTATAATGACATTTATGAGCTGAATGTGGGAGTTTCGTATAAACATCATTATATGAAATGAATGGATATAAAATACAAAGATTAAAGCCACATTTACATGCATGAAGCGAATTTACCACCCGACTCGCGCGAAAGTGGTACGCGATAAATCGTTTTGTGTGAATGAATCTTCTCACGATTTTTAATCACGCGCGTTGCCCAGCAAAGTTCAACGCGTGTAAATGCATTCTGTTGAGCCACCACGATATTTTTTGGTAAACTTCCTTTACACGATGCGACAAAATCTCGGGCGATAGAAGCGCACCTTGATTATATCATATTAGATATATTTGACCTTGTAGTTCAATCTGTAGAATGTATATTTGTTAGCGAATAATATGGACTTTAATAACTCCCATCTCGGAATCGAAGTAATTTAGAATCTGTGAGTTTTCGGTGTCACCGGAAACTCATGTCTTTAAAAGGCATTGTTTATCGTTTTATTTTCCGTTGCCTCTTTTACATTCTGATTTGAATCAGTTAAACGTTCAGCAACGTCAACGTACTTTGGGACTTGGCGTTCCAAAGCCTAATATACAAGGTAATGCGGACAAATCATGGAATGAACGATTTGTAGTTTTACACATTTATATATCGAACCGTTATACCCTGGAGGGTGATTTGCCTGATTCTGCCACCAGTAATTTAATTGGCGTTAACTTTGCTGGCTGACTGCATACGACAATGGGAATACAACAGACATTTCTCAACTATTTCATGTAAGGGAATACCCATAACTTATTGCTTAGCGCAAAGGTGGAGGCCTATTTTAATTAATACTTTTGGTTTAAAGATATATTAAATCCAATACAGATTAAATTAATGTCCCCCTTTCCGGAAGAAACACGGCGTGTGGGTGTCATTCTGACTCACATTAATATCACGTGAGGTATCACCATGGCCCCCACATTTGAGGCCAGTTGGGGGAAATCACTCAGTCGGAGGAAATCACTCAGTCGGGGGATTTTAAAAAGTGCATGGAGGAGAGGAGAGAAAATAGAAGGGACTAAGGAATTAATTAT
>JAODFY010284475.1:0-14162 GCA_027580055.1 Paracaudina chilensis | reverse complement strand
AAAAACATTGACAAATCATTATTATCTCTAGGAGTTTTTATGTATTATGTGGAAGGAAAATTTCCTTCCAAATAAATTTTTCAAGTTTTTTACTCCAATCAGTCAAGTTCATGGCCATTATACTAGAAACAATTCAAGTATTTATTACCAGTAGGCTATACATACTCTTCTACCGCAATTTCAACAGTACGTTTTAATGGCCCTAAATATTGGACAGAGTTATCCAAGTCACAATTTGGCCTTAAAAATTCTTTGAAACTTTTTTTACTTGATAAGCGGTCAAATCAGCATTTGTAATTTACGGTTTGTGACTTAGGTTGGGAATGGGGGGGGCATAGGTAGTGGGGTTGGTTTTGTTTTGTTTTTTTCAATCCGTATTGGTATTTCTTCTTATCATGTTAACTTTGGGTGGCCTGACCTCGATAAACTCAGCTTTTCTTAGGTCTCCTTCACATAATTCTATCTTTGTGGTGTATATACTTTTATGCCTATTTTGTAAAAACATACCATTCTGTAAAAATGTATTTTTAACGAATTGTTAAAATAAAGAATTTTTAATTTAAATCTCATTGGGTGTATCATTAAATATGGCTTATTATATGAAAAAAAACATTCCCAAACAACTATGCATTATGAACCCATTGGCCTGCTAAGCTGTCAGCTGAGCGGACTATTTTAAATCTTTGTACAGACTTGCTGCAATACTCTCCCTTAAGCTGCAGTAAAACATTATTTGGGGCTAAATATCATCAGAAACAATGTGAAATTATTAACTAAAATTGTTATCCAGAATTACGTAAACCTTTGTATATCTCATTTACTGTTTTCAAAATGCCCATGTATTATTTGGTGAAAATTAATGATTATGCAATATCATTTGTCGCCAGAAAAAAAAACAAAAAAAATACAAAATTAATTAAGATTTTTTTATTTTCTGGCGGTTCTAAATGCATTTTGCTTTTATAATTCCACTTACTGTGATTCTTCCAGACCGTTTAGCAGCATTGTGCAGTGAACTCCATCCATGGTGGAAATCAGTCCAAAGAAAAAATAAATTACTCCATGCAAGCTGATAGGAATTGTCCAAATATGAATGAAGCAGGCTTTATGGTTCATTTACCATGCACATGTGTGAATGCAGTGACACTGTGTACCTCGGACAATAAAGAAATTGTTTGCTTTACAAAATTGTTATCAATAAAAGACAAAAACATATGGAATAATAGTATAGAAACCCAGAGAGTATGGCAAACGGCTATCACAGAGGCAGATGTTGAGATGGGACAATGTATGTTGACACAGCTGCTGGAGAGACATCAGTTTACGATTGCAAACTAGGAATCGTGCCAAAAATATGGACTTGGGAGATGGCCGATTAATAGGTTGTTAATGGCCAGGCAAAAACAACATACCATCCAGATAATTTAGTAGAATTAGTAGAACCTTTGTGGCCAGTCCGGGGCAATCACTCAGTCAGGGATTTTAAAAAAAGTTTATGGAGAAGAAAAAATAGAAGGGGCTAAAAGGAATTAATTATTTGTAACAGTTGATTAGGCTTGAAAATTGCAAATGATGGCACCATTTTGCAGAGGTCAAACATGTTTCATGGAAGGCAAAAATCATGCTGTCCTCTAGATCTTATCCCTCTCAACTTGTGTCTATATACAGTATATGCCAATTTGGCATAAGGTACAATCATTTTCACCCCATACCCCTCACCTGGTGATAGGCTTGTTAATTTAAAGAAAATTTCAGCCCCACCCAACAAGAAATCCAGTTGGGGGAATCAGATGTTTGGGCCCCCAACTATGAAATCCACCCATGAATGCTCTGAATGGGGTCACGACACCCTCGATGGGGATAATCACACCCCTAGATTTAATTTCTTTGGCCCAATTATCAGCGGTGCTCCCCACTCCCATAATTCCCAATCGCCCCGTTACCAAGGGTAGTTCAAGGTCATGAGTTTCAAGTAACTTAATGTGGTTTCAAAACAACACTTTCTTAATACTTAACTAGAATAGTTCTACCATTAATTGTCATTTGTAAATAAAATCTTCTTCATTTATTGCACATCATTACCAGCCAGGTCATTACTCACCTTGGCAGTGCCCCAAAACACCCCTCCCCACCCCTAAAAATCTATGATTCTATTAATGCCTAAAGAAAAGTCTACAAAAACACAAAATACTACAAAAATTGTTTTAGTATTATTACACTCTTTGGAAGCTGCACAAGGTGTCAGATATTGCAGTCCTGATAAGCTAGGGCAGGTTACTAACATAACCAACTTTCACACTTGTGATTATTACAATAAAATAATGTCAATAACCACAGTGGGAAATGGGGCCTGGTTTCCTCCACTCAAAACTGGTTTACAGTTTACAATTACATAAGGTGCAAGTTGTTTTGACCCCCCAAAATCCCGGGTAATGTCGAGAGGTACAGCATATGGTATAACTGCTGGAGCTGATCATGGGATTGGCTAACTAATGTCTATGTTATTGTAGAGCACTTGAGCAAGATTAACACTTAAGAGTTGCCTTTGTAGATTGCTTGATATACAAACAGTCTGATTAAACACCATCAGCGACCAACTACTGATGTACTCAAAGACAGCATTTATACACAGTACTTGGCATTGCTCAGTACGTCTGCTGCATATATTAACCACGCGGGCTGATCATTATCAGAACTTAGCATATCACATTATGTAAATGTATTGATTGCAGCATATTTCACGTTTATATTTACATTGTCATTTTAGTTCTATTGGGACCAATGGCATGCTGATGCATTTGATTTGGTAAACAAAAACATAGGATCCAATAAGCCAAGAAGAATCTAACACATGTGGTAGCCCTTGGCTATAACTATTAAGTTCCTGATGTGGGAACAATTCAAATTCCCTTGCTATCTTCTAAATGGGATATATTATTGATTGCAACTATTAAACATAAAATCAATATTAATTAATATTAATTTCATCAATTTTTATCAATATTGTATGTTGTTCTCATCTCTGTTTCTGTGCCATTTAAATTGACTTAATATTTGGCATATTGAATTTGTTTTTTAATATTGAATTTGATAAACATGACTATGCATATTTGTGATTTGTGTAAACGAGAGAAACCAATTGATTGTGGTCAATATTATAAATCAGGTTGTTGACCTAGATAATGTACTGTGATGACAGTGCTTCCACCAATCCCCATGCCACCCCCTCTCAACTACATGAATGGTTTCTGCTCTGTTGAGTCATAGAATTTCAAAACAAACTCTTGACTCAAGAGAGAAATCTAGAATATCTCAGCATTCCATGTGCCTTGCCCTGATCCAGGCTGATTGGGGTAATTGTAAACCCTAATTAAATGGCTGGTTTCATGCCTAGAGTTCAAGTTCCTGCTTTGGGAACACTGATCCAACGATCTCTGAAAGCTTGGTACAGAAAAAGTAGGTGAAATGAGAGCCCTTGTGACAATTAACGCATCCTTGACCAGAGGGCATATATATTAAAGTTCTCAAACAGGTCAATATTTACATCTAAATAAAACAATATTCTAAATTTAAGATACAAGATTAATTGACCACTCTCCTAAAATTACCTTTGTCTTAATGGTATTTGTGATAAATTTTCTGGGAGTGTTGGACCACTGAACAGGACTAAGTGCTCTGTCTCAATATTAAGTGGTAGCCTCTTGATATCATATTACTAGCAGTTATGTCCACTCAATACTAGTGGTCCTGGAGAGTAAAGCTCCTCACCAGTTTATTCTTCAGTGAATGGTCAGTGATTGTCATCCCCGCAAGGGAAACCTATTTTTATGCTGAATCAATAGTTTCATGATTTCATTGTGCGCATGCTCAAAGTGAACTCTTTGAGGCAAGTGCAACAATCGCCGATATGCAGAGGACTTACAAAAACTGATACAAACCATAATTTTTGGGATAATTACAATGAATAAGTCCTCCAAACAGTCATAATATCTCAATTGAAGTTTGAAAAACTTTCACTAAAAATATAACTTCTAAGTGTGTGAACACTGCATATCAGTATCATCTTATTACATGGAATCATGAAACGGCTTATTGCGACAAGATCTTTGTTTCATGTTCATCAGTTCCAGCTAATGTAACACATGGTGCTTCCATTCATTACCTCTGCAATATGAAATGCTGATCTTCGTTGCATTCTCAAATGGAAACAAATTTAAGGTCTGGTAGTCTATGTTGCTTTTGGGCAGTTAGTACTCTACTGTCCATTCGCAAGGAGCTTTGAAAGACTAACATTATTTGGCTTGAAAGTTTCAAATACCAGTCTTAATCCAATCTGACACAACTCTGGTTTATAGGGTGTGGCAGTGTCAGCACTGAATATGTGGGGAAAAAGTTGTGAAAAATTCATTTTCATTTCTAGCATTTTTATTTTGGACAATGAGTATAAAATATAGTTGGGGGTGCATAACAAAATCAGGAAGGTTCAAATTCATGCCACTGGTGTATGAAATTTTTGAATAATTGATGAAATTTGTGATTGGTCAAATTCTCATACATAACAGCAAATGAGCTGACCTGTCTAGCAGATTTCTAGCATATTATTTTGGGTAAGACTTTAAGGTCCATTGTTCAATTGCCGATTAGTCTAATACCCTGGTGCTGGTGTGCTGGAACCAACAGTGTGTGAATAAATGTTTGTAACTGTCAGTAACACTTAATGTACCCTCAGGCCCAAACTGACCTTAATCACCATCACCATGGCAATAACCCTGGCAGAGATTTATTGGTCAATAATGGTTCATGGCCGACATATTTAAGTCTACAAATTTGTCACAATTTGCCACACTTCCGGACATTAATTGGTTCTAGGTTGTGTCCTCGGGGTATAATCAAATTGCAATTTTCGAATGTAGAATCAGTTTAGTAATAATGACATCATCTTGATTGGTTGCAATACACTAAAGACTTGTAAAATAAGCCACAGATTGCACAGGTATGGATGTTTGTTGCATTTTGTAACAATATATCAATACTCTCTCACTGTACTTAGGCCCTAAGTTATATCATCTCTGATCGGTAATATTTTCTTATTGGTTGCATGTGCTGGTTATATCATCTCTGATCGGTAATATTTTCTTATTGGTTGCATGTGCTCGATCTTCTCACACCAAAAGAAGATATTACCATTCGTTTCCCTTGTTAGTTATTTTTGAAAGACTCCCTGGATCTTTCACATTGTAAATCGCCCTGTTTGTGAAGAAATTAGACCATAATTGCATTTTTTAATTTAGCATTTCATCGCCACACTTTTTGCAGAAATAGACCTACAGTGTAGATATCACCTACTGAGGGGTATATACATTATTCATCTCTGTTGCAGAACTAGACCTTCAGTGTAGATATCAACTACTGAGGGGTATATACACATTATTCATCTTTTTGAAGAATATCAATAACTTTTGTTGCAAATTATGAATCTGTCATACATTGTCACACTATATATGCATTATGATGTGGTATTATGATGACAAAATAATTAAAAATAAACCCTGATTATTGCTTTAATTATGTATTCTTTTTCCATTTTTATGTGTTTGTGAGGTGCAATATAATATGATAGTAGAGACTAATGCAAGAATAGACACCATATAAATGTTACCAACTTGAGAACCACGTTGGCAATTAGGTCAACAAAACAAAAACAATAATCTTCCAGCAGGGTCTGTTATCATTTGAAGGCCTGTGGGTACAGCTGTATAACCTTCCAGGATGTGGACATATTATTGCTTTTGTATCAAAGATGCTCACCTGTGATAAAACCACACTCACCTATGACCACAATTTATACACCACACTATTTTTTAGTACTTTGAATCAATACTAACCCAAAGAACGCGCAGCTATCCATGTATGTACTAATGCATCGAGCGTATTAACACAGTGACAATTAAACCGCGAAATGTTTTTAAAATTGCTGGTAGTCATCTAGGGATGACTGCAGACTCAGCATAATAACAGCGCCTGGGCATGCAGCCAGAATATAATACAGCTTCTGCTTAAAACTTTAATAAAGCTAATTAAGACATGAACAGTGCATTGGCTGAAGCGAATATTGTTATCACAGAGTAAATATGCCATATGCCTATACAGATGTAATTACAATAAGGTTGAATTTTTTCATATTGATAAGATAATGGTCAGTTATTAAATGATTCATGAAGTAAAACAAACTTTCCATGATGTAAAATAGGTGGCAATGCTATTTTTTTTTGGGGGGGGGGGGGGGGGGTTGTGACATATTATAAGCCAATTAAAATGTCTAGATGGTTAAAACACTGAATACCTAAACCACAGTATAGCAATACACTATCCTAACCACAGTATAGCAATACACGTACTGTACAGTACAGTCTTCTTCTTCTTTTGAATACGATGATACATCCACAAAGGACATTAATACACCATGCTTGTGTCGAGAAGCCAAGTTACTTACGAATCTTGTCAGATAAGGATTCAAGCCATACATGAGCTACAATGCATTCATTGTAGATGACATACATGTATATACAGCTTTATGCTTAATGTACAAATAATCAGTATTATTTGTTTTGTCAAACGTGGGATGTTTATTAGTAGCATGATCTTTATTAACCATTATCTTCCAAGTTCCATGTTGATAAGGGACTTTACTATTCTCTGTAGTTCCAAAGTCCCAATGTTTTTGTTATCAAATTCAAAGAATTTGCTATCTGGAGTTATGTATATTTAGTAAAAATTTGTATCTCACTGGCTGTTTCAAAATGCTCATATTTAGTCGGAATTATCATATTATGTGTATGTAAAACCTTATGAGCTATCTGATTAGTGTTATATTGGCATAGGGCATAGTTATTGTACATGATGAGCTATGGATGGATTAAAACATCACACAGAGGAAATCAAATATAGAACCTTTGAAGTGACAGGAAATGTATTCTTGATGTCTTATTCTGGCCCCAAATCCATTAAGACTTTACAAAACACAAGCTATTAAAATAACTTCCATAATGTAACCCAACTTAAAATGAAAAAAGGTATGTGAGGTGCTCAACTTGCTCAAGACATTAACGGAATGAATTGATGACAAGAATAATATGCAAGCTTACATACACATAGCCTTTATGTTCTCCGGATAATATCTTTGATTTGACAGGATATTCAGGGTGCAATCACTACCATGGAGAGTTTACTACAGACAAGTTGGTACTGCACTATGGTACTGCAATTCTATAAGAATATTTATTTAAAGCACATACCATTTTAGAAAATCCATTCGCCAATTGCTCACAGGGAGAAAATTTTCAGATGATCTTGTGTTCCATTGCCCGAATGTAGCTGATGATTTTCACAGGGTGTACAGTAAGCAATTAGCCTGAGAGCATTTTAAGGAATGGCTGCTATCACTGGGAAAGTCACTTTAAGGCAGTGCTCTGCTGTGAGGGGAATTTATTTCCAGTTAGGTTTGATGAAATTCCATTGATTGACAAGAGACGTGATTGACCTATCCTGCAATGCATCTGCTGGTTCTTTACATAGCATTACAGGTCATGATAGAGATTGGCAAACCAATGGCTGGCCGTACGGGACAAATAAATCATGAGGTTGAGAGATGAGCAGAACAGATGACATCAGAAACGGAGCAAAGCTATTAAGAGATGAGAGCTTTGTTCTTAAAGGACATGTATGACCTTCGACCCCAATATTTGTGTAAATGTAAAGACAAGATTATCATTTCTTCACCTTGACTAACTGGGCAGGCCACCAGAGAGTTGCTTGGTTAAAGGAGAAAAAATATTCACATGCAGAACAGACTGACAACAAAACCCAAACAGACAAAGGATCTCCCAGGGTAGGACCTTTGGTTTATGTTTTTTGCAAGTCTGGACATGTTAAGTTGATGACAAGATATTACCCAACAAGACTGTTTGGATTTGTTGTTGCAGCTAGTCAGTCCCAGGAATTGATAGGTTAGAGGTCAAGGCCTGCTATCAAATACTGCAAACAGGTCAGAACATGAAACTATGAAATGCTGCAAACAGATGCTTGCACAAACCATCATGCAACAAGAATCCATCAAACCAGTCATATTTCATCAATGGATTTGTCAAGGTAGGGGAGCGCTCGTATCCAATTGTGCAATTTCATTCACTATTCTATTTCAGCTATAAATCCTTGCTTGAATGTCTGTATCCCCCACCCCAGATCACATAGAAGGGTAAAAACAACCCCTACCCCACACAATGGGGCAATTGCCACAAGAACAGTTTTTGCATAATTCTCCTAAAAAAACTTATTTATAATCAGATACATGGGCGTACAGGCTCCAATCCGCCGGGGGGGGGGGGGGGGAGGCAAATGTGCAGACCAGCTTTTGCCCAATAAACATTACTTCTCCCCTCTGCACTGAACACCAAACCAATGGGATACAGTGATATCTTAATTTAAATATTTAATTTTATAGCAGACACCGAAAGAGAAAACTACCACCCACCTTCCCAGCCACCTCCTTTTGCAATGCCAATACATAAATCTCTTGAGTCTTTGTATCATATAATGGGGATTATTTTTCCACCTTTATTTGTATAATACATCAACTCCATCAGAAAATAACAAAACATCACATTGCAATGATGCTGTTTTCATATTGTAGACATTTGTTTTATTGTGACATCTCCAACAATTGCCTTGATGCAAGTACAGGGTAAAATAATAATCCTACCAATATACATATATTAAATATCCCAAGTACATGCACATTGTGGAAAATGTCAATTGAACCACCGCAATTACACATACTTTGTGTTGTGCATGTATGCATAAGAGAAACCAATATTAATAAGCCATGGTAAATTTAAAAGTCTTCATAACATGTATACCTATTTGCATTTGAGCTCAACACCTGAATGATATTCAAAATTGTGTGAGTTTGTGTGTGTGGTGGGCATGCCATCTCAAAATATTACTGCATGAATATCAAAGCAGGGAGCATTTTCAAAAAGGTGGGGGCATGCCCCAATTGCCCTCTCACACATGATGGTTGGCACAAATCTTTAGACAATTTACAATTTCTGGAGTTCCTTAAAAAATTACCATACAGTATATCATATGGAATGATATTGAAACCATGAATTGAGTAAACTCCACATTGATCAATTTCCCTGTTATTATAATACTGCTGCAATGTTAACATTAAACAAAAGGTAATTTAATTGGACATGTATAAATTATGTATAAATTAGAGCCTATTTACCCAAGAATGTATAAAGTTGTATGGATATTACACTGAACATTGTAGCTCTTAATTTAACATTGAAGTCTATGTGGTTTGTCTAACACATCCCAGCCTGCATGGTTAATTTGAATAATTTTATTTATTATATAACCACAGTGTGTGCTGGTGTAATTCATCATTGTAAACATCATTGCTTAGTTGCAAGATTAAACCGCCTCAGTAAGATCTTTAGCAAACAATGACCAGTAAACATTTGGTTTAAGTTTCCTTTAATCTATGATGATGACTCGTGCTTGCAAGACCTTGGACCTCATCTATAAATCAACGTGTCCTAAGAGATACAAAGGATTCCCAGAGAACTGTGTAGTATTTCGTTCTTGTGTTGGTCAACAACAACAATTGGTCATTGTCTGATTATGATCTTTCTGTTTCCTTGATGATAAGATATTCAGTGCACAATGCATTACTAATTACCAAATGATTCTAGGGTGCAGACATGCAGATTTCCTATAACTGAAATTGAAGACATCCAAAACCATTATCATAGACATTGTATGTTACACACAATGACATAATAAGAGCTAGGCAAGGGGCATTTTGGCAAAATATTGAAAATAACATGTTTTTAATCGAATGTTATATTAGGAAACCTGTGGGGAAGATTGTGGGATGAGACAGTCGTAAATATTGTATCGATAAATCAAATTCATAAAATTACATCAAGAAATATTAAATTAGAAAATATTATATATGAAATTTAAACCAGCTGTAACAGCCATTAAAAACTCAAGCATAAATACAGGGTTTCTTTCATTGAACTCAAATCTGTGAATGTGGACTGGGAAGCACAGTGTAATATAAAATATGCAGTACTTGTATACAAAATGTTACAACCATGGTAAAAGTTATGCAAGTTCCATTGTTCAGAACAGTCCCCCCCTCTTAATTTTGAACTAAAATGCAACCAAAAAAATTAAAGAGACATGGTGCAGACTGCTCAATTTACAAAATAGAATCTCCTGCTGCATGTAAAAAACAAGAAAACCAAGAGTTTATGTGATTCCTTGCTGTCTCAAATTAAAAATTCTGATGTTTTAAAACTCCTTCCTGTCAAGATTATATTTCCATACTGTGAGAAAGCTACAAACAATAATGATGTGAGTGACCTACATACCAACTAAATGAATTTGACTTTCTATGAATCCAATAGGGTTCATCTACTCAATATGGGTGACCTACATACCAATTATGAGTTTCATCCACATTCCCCCTATTGAGTTAGCCTGCATGGTTACAAGATTTTCAGTGTTTGACTGCTGTTGACCTCATAGGACCTTTGAACTCTTTCAAAATCTAGAAAGATGAACTATTCAATATGGGTAACATTTGTACAAAGGATAAGATTAATCCATCTTGGGTCTGCTTAGATAACCTGGTTACAAGGTTTTCAATGTTTGACCCTAATTGACCTCATATGACCTTTTTCAAAATCAATAGGGATCATCTACTCAATATGGATAACATGTGCTCAAAGTAAGATATTAATCCAACTTTGGAATGCTGAGATAACGTTGTTACAATGTTTTCAATGTTTGACTCCTATTGACCTCATATGACCTTTGACCTCTTTCAAAATCAATAGAGATAATCTACTCAATATGGGTAACATGTGCTCAAAGTAAGATATTAATCCAACTTTGGAATGCTGAGATAACCTGGTTACAAGGTTTTCAATCTTTGACCCTTATTGACCTCATATGACCTTTGTCCTCTTTCAAAATCAATAGGCATCATCTACTCAATATGGGTAACATATGCTCTAAGTAAGGTATAAATCCAACTTGGGACTGCTGAGATAACGTGGTTACAAGCTTTGCATCACACACACATACACACGCATACATGTACACACGCCAACGTGATCGCATAGATTCCTTGCGGCCAAGGCAAGGAATAAAAAAATAATGAACATGCAGAAAGTAAATGTTACATGCATAAAAAATGTAACCAAAGCCAATTTTGTGACACAATTAGCATTTCAATATTAAAGCTGCCAATTAAAGGTAATGAATAAATCCTTTATTATATAGCTTATAACATTTTGGGGGTAAAATTTAATGAGACCAAAACTTTGAGAAATGTTGTCACACCTTCGTGATCTTATTGAGGGCATGGGGGCAGTAGTTTGGTCAAAGGAATTGAGACATAGACCTATATTCTATCATTATCAATACCACAAATCTCATTTTTGCAGACACAAAAATTAAAGGGGGCATACATGTGCCCTTTCAATTTTGGGCCACCCCACACTTTCCCCCAAACCCAACCCTGCATGGTTTTTGTCCGTGATATTTAACAATTGAGCTTAATGGAATTAATGCTTACCTCAGATATGCTTGAAGACATGAATCGCAGTATCGGTGGCCACAGCTAGTTATTTGCACTGGATCTCTCATAGTCAGTTGGCAAATGGAGCAGACGAACTGGCGATCCATTTTATCGCGAAATCGGTACTGGTGGCCAGGCATCGTTGTTAAGTTTCTATTCACGGTGAAAACGAGAAGTATGTAACAATTCAAGTTCCTCTGTTCGACTAATTAAATGTTATGCCAACAACAAATTGTGTACAGAATGTTTCCGGTTGTATTAATCATATGCAAAACATACATTGCTTATTTACCAATTAGTTTCATGGAAAATGTTCACATTTACACTCTCAAAAATCCGTCGCACAAAGTACGTCTGCTACCCACATAATAAATGATAGAATACACATTTTACACAACACGTACGTATACGTACGTACACCAGTCACAATAATGCAACAGCTGTTTTATCCCGCACTATAGGAGCCTGCGTAGCTGGGCGGGTTTTGCACAAACTTCAGGTTAGTTCAAACCATGAAGCGTTATGGTCGATCATATAGTCGTCCGTTATGTGGGACTAGTACCGATTCAAAACATTACAAACTTGGAAGATAAGATTTCCTAAAGCTGTGGTTGATCAATGGAAGGAAAGTAATCAAATGATGAGTTTTTCAAATATATTGGACATATGTAACAGTAGTCGAGATGAGTAAACCTCGGCCAACGTGCACAACATTACACAATTCGACCTATATATACAAGGGGCAATCCCCCCCTCCCCCATCAATGCATTTCTATCGGACAGGAATATTAATTAAGCAGAAAACCAAAAGGCTTATCGGTTCCGATGCGATTGATGATATTTTTTAACCTTAGTTACAAATTTCATTGTGATACGAAAATGTACTTTACTGACAGACACAACTGTACCGAGAATGAAGCGAGTGAAGCTGATCACTCAGTTGCACTTATGAATAACCATGAAATGAAATTGTCATGTGAAATGTACCACATATCTAAACATACCAAGATAATTACATTTCATGAATGTTACTTTAAGCCCGGCTCCTACATTAATATTCAAGAAATGACCACCAAATAGGGATCATGTACTTGATATGGCCAACATATATACCAAGTATGATATAATTCCAACTTCACCTCCTTGAGATATCGTGTTTACAAGCTATTTTTAGGCCATTTAGCATTAAGCCCCGCCGGTATAACCACCAAAAACAATATGGATCATGTACTCATTATGCCCACCAACATGTATACCAAGTATGATATCATTACTCCTTGAGATATCGTGTTTACAAGCTCTAGTGTCACACACACACACACACACACATACACACTCGCCCACTTGACTGCGTAGGTTTCGATGCCTGCCCTCCGGCCTCCTATAACCATGGGCGTCCGCAGAAATGTTCGCAAGGGGGGGGGGGGGCAATATCAACATTCTTGACACAATACAATACTCGGTTGGCGCGGAGCGTACACAGATTTTTTTTCCAAGAAATAATCCTAGAACGTCGGAAAAGACACTTCCCGGGCGTTGCAAGTTGCATTTAGGCCTACACATCCGTTATTTTGCTAGGCCTTATAATAAATCCATAAATTTCCCGTTTTGTAAAATACAAAATCACTTGTGTCACTACCATTTTTGTTTTTCTCTCTGCTTTCATTTTTTTCCGTTTTCTCACCCAAATCAAGCAAAACAAATCAGTATTCTTGTTATTCCCCTCATATTTTCTCTTTTTAATGCAATATAAAAAAATGGTTCCGAAAATTCCAGGGGGGGCAAGCGCCCCCTCCCCCTTGCCCCTACCTGCGGACGCCCATGCCTATAACACATGTTGTAGTATAGGCCTATGTTTTGCTGATTTCTAGTTAAATAGAGCATGATTTCAATGATCAGGACATTTTAATTTAATACAGAAGTGGTAATCTAAAACCTCATGCTACAACACAAACATTCGTGCTACAACTCACATGGAGTATGATATGACGGTTACGATTCGTAACACATGCTGAAACCGGCAGATCACTGAATGAAATCATGAATCAAATGTGCATCACATTTCCTGTTCTCTAGCCTAAAGTAGCCTGCCCTGATAGCAAGTCGAGGTGGGCCCGACAGATAGGCCCCTGTCGTCCCAAGGGCGTCCAAAGTCGTCCAGCCGCAGCTCTGCTGCTCGCGTCATTCCACCACAAAGCCGCACGGTCGGGACCAACGTCGGTATTGCGATGTTTGCCGCCAAAGACCCTTCAGCGGCCAGGGGTAGATTTTGTGATCATTTCTTCGTGTACTTTTGGAAATCAGGTGTTAAAATCTCTATTCCGAAAAAATAACTAGATTTGATCAGGTTCGCCGGACCCACGGGTTCAGCAGGGGCAGTTGCCCCCTCCCCCTGCCCTTCTGCAGCGGGGGCAGCAAGGTGTCCATTTCTTTCCTGTAGAATGATCACCAGGTTACACTTAGGGCAACCATGAGTCTGTGACTTTGAAGTAATTTGGAAATA